>JABUIW010000032.1:4245508-4310486 GCA_013363375.1 Menidia beryllina | reverse complement strand
AGCGTGTGTGTTGGGCAGCGTGTGTGTTGGGCAGCGTGTGTGTTGGGCTCCAGCTGTGCGGTGGGTGGCGTGCAGAGCATGTGCAGGAAGCACGCCGGCGGAGGCCGTGGCAGGCCATTTCGGGCCCTGTCAAAACTGCCGCCGTCTCACCGTGAGCTACGACAGCGGGCCCCACGTGAGGGAGGGCTAGCCCGGCCTCACGAGCGGCATCTGACGGCACAGACAGGGGAAAGGTGAATGAAAGCTGGCAGCTTAGATGCGCGGCGTTTCGTGGTGGCCAAAATAAAGGGGAAGATTTGGAACTGGTCACGGTGCCGGCGGCTCTCATTGGCCGCACGGTTTAGCCCTACTTCATTCACCCTGCTAGCAGGTTAGAAACTACATCACTGCCTTTCACATCTGCTTGCATTAGGCCACTCCAGTGCAAATAAGAAAAGCAGAGAGAGAGCGATCAGGTCCTGTTTATGAAGATTAAACTTTCACCTGCTGGCAGCAAACAGCTGCTCAAGTTTCCCACCAGACCCAGACCTAGACCTAGACCTAGACCCAGACCCAGCCCCTTCCCACGGGTGATGGGTTACGGTTAGGCTTATTCTAGCCTTGCTTGTGATCCCCATAAACAAGCCAGTATAATCACATTGTAATGTCTGACATCTCTAACACACTTTTTTTTTTATTTAACCCCTGAGGAAACCATCTCACTGTCCAAGAAGCCCTGATGCCACTTTTATGTTTTAGGTTTATGTTTTACTGAAGATGGATGCTGCTGAAACTCCCTCACACAGCAGGTTACAGACTCTCTTATGGAGCGAGGGGCTCAACTTTAGGTTGAAGGAGCCCAACTGGTCCCCCGCACGACCGCCGTGGCCAGACATGCTATCCCACACGGGTGTAAAGGGGCAATGTAAAAAAATAACCAGCTGCTCTACCGTTGGTTTGAAAGGGGAAGCGGGTGGACCTGTGATCGGTCCCAGGCCTGTGCGGCTGCCGGTGTCGCGGCCGTGGAGGCGTCCGTGTGGCCTGCTGGTCGGATGGAGCAGCGGGGACGTGGAAAGGAGGAGGGGAGGGAGAGAGGAAGAGAGGAAGGGAGGGAGGGAAGCGGCCAGAAAGAAAAGAAAGCACTGGAAGTGCTTAAGTGGGACCGAATTATCCGAAGAATCAGAACCAAATTCTGTCTTCTCGTCGCTTTCCCTCTCGTTTAAGCTCTCTTCCGCGTCGATTCGTCATCGGCTCGGAAAACCGTTGAGCTTCCACGGGCTCCATCATTGATCTGTGCACTTGCTACACAGGGAGCCCTCTCCTCTACTCTCCTCTCCTCTGCTCTCCTCTCCTCGCCCCACCCATCGCAGCGTGAGCTACGGTGCAGATGGAGGCTAACGGGGCTCCCATTCATGTTTTAGAATTGCCCTCGGGGGCTCGCGCGGACGGCCATTTCTGGGCTATTCCACGGTTTCTTTTTACACCGACGCGCAAACAAATTAGCGGCAGAAAAACCCAAACTATATCCGAGGAATGAAGCGAGAGGGAGGAGGGGGGGGGTGGAGGAGACGCGGGGTGGTGGGGGGGAGGGGAAGAGGAAAAAAAAAACACAGGCACACACGGTACTCCAATCTCCAACCATCATCACCATCATCAACAGCAGCTGCGAACATCCCCAGAGCCGCTCGTGCAGGCTGCCGCTGCATCCGCCGCCTCGCGCTCCACCTACCTGCAAATTACATGTCCGTCCGGCGGAGAAGCGGCGGGCGGACGGTGTCGCGGTCTGCGACGGGCTATCCAAGGGTTTTTTTTGTGTGTGTGTGTGTTGTTGTTGTTGACCGTGAGCGTATTTTTTTCCGTCTTCTGTTCCGACTGATGCTCCAGTTTCGCCCCGTACCAGCCCTGTGCTAATCCACCCCACACAAAGAGCAGAAAATGGCTGCAAGTGCATACTCTTAAAGGGCCAGACACACTGGGGCGATGGGTGAGGATGAGCACCCCCCCCACCTCCCCCCATATGTTGATGTCGCTCCTCTGAGTTATAATTTCTCTGTTCTGTTCTGTTCTACATGTGGCGAATATGACGAGCCACTTTTAGTCGGTACCATATCGGATGATGATCAGCATTGCACCTGCATTTTTTACACAAGCCCAGGCCGTCCTTCTGCCATGCTGTGGGCTTTCATTTTAGTTTTTAAAAAATACCCCTTTTTATTTAATGAACCGTCGTAGTGGCGTTTGTATGAGTCTGATAAGGCTTTTGTGGCAGTGCCCAGAAACTAGACTGGATCAAATGCCATTCATTTGATTACAGACACTTATTTTAAGCGTTTTGTTTAACAAATTGTGTCACAAGTGGGGGTTTTTCCTTACCAGAATATCCTTAATGTGTCCAAGAGCGAGTCTGTGTGTTTTTGGAGTTTTTTTTTATGTATTCTTTAAAATCTTTGTGTGATGGTTGTACAAAACACAGCAAAACACAATGTAGCATTTTAGGATTTATTTTTATTTCCTTTAAAGTATTTGGCTGTTGCACACTATAGCAGGCTCTAAAATTAGGTAAATATGTCAGATGAGCAGCAATACAAAACACAATATATCGCCTCACTAACTACCACAAAACCAAAGTTTAAATTGTATGAAAAACCCCCATGACGTAAAAGTTTGACGAACCATCATAAACCGCAGTACTTACAACTAAAGTTGTTCTTCTCTCTCTCCCATTTCACTGTAAAGGAATAATGGTCCTGCTGTCTTCACAGTGTTGCTTTGTATCATTTAGGTTTACATGAACTCATTGATGCTCAATAAAAGGGCCACTAGATCTCCCCAGTGAGGTTAAAGAGCCAGGTTTTCTTTATTCACCTATGTAAATGAGCAGCAATATTTTTTCATTTAATTTCTATTTGATTGATTCTATAGTTTTTTTTAACTACTAGTGTCATCAAGCGCTCTTGAATTGAATTTATGTCTTTTTTGTTGATAAATTGTGAAATAAGCTCAAAATAAGACCTTCATTGCTAATATGAGCACCATACCTGCATGCCATTCTCCTCTAGTGGGGTGACTGTAATTTCCTTGCAGAGGGGAGTGAATAATCACTTTTGCTCCACCTCATCGTCATAATGTCAGTTATATGTTTTGGTTGTGAAACATTGTCACTGTAAGTGCTCTTTATAAAGTAGCCAACAATATGCTTTCACTAGCTGCCCTAATAGCTTGCAGTTAAAAAAAAAGAAAGATGAAAAGCAAAATCATCTCACCGACGCTGCATTTGGAGTTGTCTTCAATTCAGACCAAAGAAATGTGTTAAATTGAGCAGACATGTCCCATAGGTAGAACGTTTTCAGCTTGCTCGTTGACCATTTTGAAGTGGCTTTGATTTGTTGCTAATGCCAAAGGCATGTATTGATGGTCAATGATACCTTGTTAGATGTCTTGTTCTTGTTAGATGAGCTTGCTTTGCCGCAAGGTAGTAAATTATTTGATTAACCAATTTTTCAGCAAAGTCTATTCAGCAATTATCTATTTAAAGAAGACATCTTAAAAAAACCTGTACCATTGTGTCGCAGTGGCTGTGGGATGTGACTGTGAAAGTCTTCTCAGGATATGTTACAGTTATAGAGTTTAAAGTGCAAAATCCACAACCGATCTTGTGTTTTTCAATCTCTCCTCATTTCGTCTGCGAAAACCATGTCAAGAATTAGGCAAGGAGTCAATAAATAAATAAATAAAACTGTGTCTGGGACGATCTAAACTCAGTGGGTTGTCACGTCTGAGAGGGAGGCCAGTTCGTGCAGGAGGAGTGCAAAGGATGGGCGATCTTCTGGCTTCTGGGGGAGAGATCAAAAAGAAACATGTCACAACGCTGCGTTTTATTGCTTCCACACTGTGCGATTCAGTTGTTGTTTTGCTTCAGATGTGTTGAGCTGTGGCCCCTACCTCCTTCCAGCACCACTCCATCAGCACATGGACAGAGTCCGGAGCTAATCGAGGCTTCAGGAGCCTCAGGCCTTTGTTCAGGGACTCCACCACCTCCGAGTTAGAGCGGTTCTCATAGGGAAGACGGCCTTCGTTATACACCTCCCACATGAGGACACCTGAGCAAAAGTGAGTACAGATAGTCTCATGGCTATCAGAGCAACAAACCTTTTAGCCAGTTACGGTCATTTTCCAGTCCAGTCAATCCCAGTTATCCCACCTGACAACATGTTTTTGGTTGGTGGGAAGAAGCCAGAGTAGGCGGAGAGAACCCACTCAGGAACCCTCATTCTGTGAGGTGACGGTGCTAACCACCACGCCACTATGCCTCGACCAATCATTGCTTTCCCAAATTAAACAAGTCTGCCACACCTCTTGTCACCTAAAAATCCTCCATATGGATTCTTTGAGATCTTGACTTCCCAAATGGCAAACTACAGTCTATATTGGTCAAACAAACTGTGATTCACTATGAGAATCACTATATCTTTTATGATGACAAACATGATAATGTAAAAAAAAGTGCATTGAGGGAAAAAAAATTGTCTCTGCAGATGAACCCCATTACAGCTTAGTCTTGTGTTGGCCTCTCATCTCTCAAACGTCCCTTAAATTTTTTTTCTTTAGCTTTTGATCACCCAATGAACTTTTCTATGGAGGTCAAGAAAAAGAGCCTTGGGAAAGATAAGATTTTTTGACAATTGGACTGTGTGTTTGGTATGTGGCAAATTAGCCACTTCACAGGCATTATGCAAATGCCCACCATGGTGATGTACTCAAAAGAGGCATTACAGGCAGTTTGGGAGCATTATACAACTGGAGGGAGAATAAGTGCCTTTCACCTTTAAAGTGTGTTAATCCTCAGCATATAATTAGATAATGGAACAAGCAAAGAAATTGTCTAAAAACAAAAAACAGGTCTGTAGTCTAATGTTTAGGTAGGTAAAAACATTGACATAATGATCACACTGAATATAAAAGAAAGAAAACACACACTTGATCAACGATTACATCTCCATAGTCCATCTCCAAGCAGCTTGGAGGTATTGAGACCACAGCTGCTACTGTTTCACTGGACAGCAGATGGTGCAAATGACTTTTAAAGTGATCACTTGGGGTGAATCAATTGTTCCAGTAGTCACCAGAGTCCAGTTATTTTTGCTGCTGACAGAGATGCTGTTGTACTTTGCACATCAGCTTTAGATGTCTCCTTTAACCACACCGGCTTGTTTTGTTGTTATGTTGTGCTACAGTTAAATATCTCATAAGGGCTGCTTGCAGATGAGAACAACCACAGGTTTGTGGTACCAAGGGTTGGGTTTTGCCCCTCAAGCACTGTGGTTTGCCTTTTTTAAATTATATTGTGCTTTCTTTCAAAAGTTCACAAGACCTAAGAGGTCAGTTTCCATCTGTTCTTAAAAATTTTTCCCTATCCCTTTTAAAAATGAATTAATAACAATTTCACCCTGCTTGAAGATAATGTAGTACAGGAGTCTTAATCTTGATCATGCTTGTTATACAAGATAAGTTTATGTGACATGTGCCACAGAAGTCATGCTTCTGTAACACATGACTGTCTTCATTTGTAAAAACGCAAGCAAATCAAAGCTTCTGCATCTTAACCCAGTGAGTTTTCCCTGGAAGGTAACAAAGCTGCTACTTGTTTTACTCCCTGTCCTGCCCATGCTCCCTTAACTATAAACTTCAAGGAGATCCGAGCAAATCCCAGCAGCTGGCTCTGCACCGCGGAAAAAAGCAACAGAATGCAGTCTCACGCTAGGAGTATTAAGTTAGAGAAGTCCAGAGGCCCATTGCACCTCTGTGCTTCTCCTTCAGAGGTTGAAAATAACAGAGTTGTTGTGCTATGGAATTCTTCCATGGCTTTGACACTAAACCGCAAGAGGGAGTACAAAATCTAAGTTAAAAACAGACAGCAGAGGTTGAGAAATGATGTAAAGCCATAAATTTGATCCTGAACCCCTGGTTTAACTTAAATGAAAGCAAAGAAAATATTTCAAATTTCTAAGAATCTATTGTTTCCAGATTGTGTTCGGAAGTTGTTTAATTTATTTATTAGAGTTTTAAATCAAACTTGCAGTGGCAGAAAATGTGTATTATAGGCATTCCCAGCCCTGGGTGGTCAGACCATGACGGTTTGACCTTTTAAGATAAAAGATTTTCCTTAAAGTCACTGTCTGCTATAGATGATTTAAGCCCTTGCATTTTAAAAACGTTTATAACGATATTACATTTAACTATTCTTCAAGAGAGCTGTGAACCCTACCCCAATGTTTACTAATTATTCTTTTGAATTTAATTACATGTTTTGCTGCTGTCATTCAGAATTTCCTGTAATATGTCATAAGCTTATGTCATAACACTTATGAAGAAAAACACAATGGACTTTTCTGTTTCAACATTTGAGGCCTCTTTATAATAAACATAGGATTTAAATGGACCTTTCATTTAATATTTTAAAGAATGTTTTTCTTCTTTCAGAGATAAAATTGTACAATAATTTGCTGTGGCTTTAGATGAAGGAAATATTCAAAACCAGTGCAGTCCAAATCAAAAACCAGTTTGGTTTCTTGAAAACTCCAACTGTAGAAGTAATATTTCATCACTGTGACCTCGCATGGGTCATTTTAGTTTGCAATTAACCAATCTGCAAAAGGCCCACAAGCACAACCGGGACACGTAAAAATACGAAAAAGACAGTAAATCAGACGAAACAGCAGAGAGGCCGAGAGACAGGCGAACGCACCAAATGACCAGACGTCTGACTTGCTGCTGAACTTGGAGTACTTGATCACCTCCGGGGCTGACCACTTGATAGGAAACTTGGATCCCTGGGAGCTTGTGTACTGGTCATCCAGAACAAACCTGCAGCGCATAAGGAGTGGAGAGAAAATTACAGAGTCTCACATGAAGGGGCCTTTAAGGTATGATAGCGTTCCACACAAGGTTTTTTGACAAAAGCGCACCTTGTCATGCCAAAATCTGACACCTTGACCTCATTGTTGCTCGAGACCAGACAGTTCCTGGCAGCCTGAGTGGACAGCAGCAACGATAAGTTCTTCCAACGAGTCAGAGAAACAACAGGCATTACCCCACAGCTCTCCTCTCCGTCTCCTCACCAGATCTCTGTGGATGAAGTTGGAGCTCTCCAGGTAAGCCATCCCCTCGCTGACGTCCACGCACATTCCCAACATCGCGTCCGGCGACAGGCGGCCCTTCCGCTCCCGCAGGTAGTCTGACAGACAGCCGTTCTCCATGAACTCAAACAGCAGACACATGGGGGGGCGCCGGCTGCACACGCCATACAGCTGCACCAACTTGCAGTGAGACAATTTCCTGCCACAGCACAGACACACACGCACACACACACACACACACACACATCCGCGCACACACTTAGGATGGGCGGTTTGATTTACTTGGAATGGACTATCCTTAACTTCAGCGTGCTTACATCATAACCTTTGCTTCCTCTTTGAATTCCTCATCTGACATGCACTCCTGTCGTATCGTCTTCACGGCGACTTTCCTCTCCCCCCATCTCCCCTCGTACACCAGCCCGAACTGCCCACTGCCCAGCTCCTGACCCAGGATCAGCTCCTCAGGGTCCACCTCCCAGGGATCTGTTCCGATCGGAAGACAGGCAGTGGACAATCACAATCCCCACAATCCCCGTTCCGTTGCAAAGATTCAAATACGTGTGATTACAAAGCAGACTTTCAGCAAAAAGATGACACATGCAGTGCACTGAACTGTCGTTTAACCGTTCTGACCACGTAAGGCCGTGCCGATGTATTCAATATAGCCCCTGTGTCATTGGGTCAAAACCACTAGGGGTCTGCAAACGTGTTTTTTTGGCTTAGTTTTTGGTCAGTTTATACAAAAGGATGACCCCAAACCTTCTGAAGGGTCGGCAGTTTCCAGTGAGCACCGTGCTCCCTGAGACACGGGGTGCCTCAGCCGAGTGATCAGACCTGCCGAGAGAAAGAGAAAGTTACGAGAAGACAGAGGTACGCTTTTTTACACACACATATGTAAAAAAAGGAAATCGTTTGCTTTTGTCACATCTTTCTAGGGGCAAGCGAGCAAACTCACCAGCGGCGTTGTGTTGGTGGTAGTGAATGAGCTCAGGAATGGTGCAAAACAGGTACTTCTCTGCCAAGTAAAATGCTCCCTGCCCATCGTCGCTCTGTCTTATTTGGTAATGTTTCACCCTCGGATTCTTCTCTCCATTAGATCTAAGGATAAAAAATGTTTACATGTGACAAACCCGATGCCAAATAAAAAACATGCCCTGATATTTATGATAGTAAAAAAATCCCCCAATTTTTTTTTTTAAGTAAGGTTTTATTTTTTATGTAGACGGCATAAATAATAGAAAAAAATCATGAAAATCACTGAACACTCTTTTCATGTTATCATCATTTCAGCAAAAAGTAACGGTAAAATTACCCCGGCGCTTTGGTGAAAACTGACACCGTGTAGACTCCAGCCTGCCTCGAGTCTCGGACCATGAATGCCCCTTCTTTTCCCTGAAAGGTGGAACAGCCACGGGACAAACTCTGCTTGACATATAAAACGTATTTCGGTGCACACCTGAGCTGTGTTTTCAGTAGTTTCGTCAAAGAGCTAAAGCCAGAATAGGCCTTGTAGCCGTTTTAGCAGATGGCGATTGGACAGCTGTTCCCCCTGTTGCTTGCAAAATGCAGCAAAGCAACTTGGCGGCAGGAAATTCGGCACTGGAGGAAACACTGTGGTTGTGAGAAATTTTTGTGTCCCATGTCATGTCAAGATTCTCTGTTTGCAGCTGCGTTAATTTTTGCAAATGCAAGATTGCTGTAGGTGGAACAGTCACACCAAAAGTCTTCTGTTGTCATACAGAGAAAGATGATTGCACATTTGGGAAATATAATTCTTTCTTACATTCAAAACAAGATTTTAGTAGAAAAGGAACACTTAATTATGACAGACTGCCTTTTTCTTTTACCTCCTTCATTAACAAATCCTCTGCTTCCCTTCTGTTAACGTGTTTGTTGTACCATCTGTAAAAAAGAAAATTCTCACTAGTTCCGTAGGTAACACATGAATAAATATGTACGTATGAATGCAATGCCAGTCTGAGGTGCAGTGAGTAAGGGAAAATCAAATAAGACTCACTCAAATCTGTCAAAGTTGCTGCCAATTTTTTCTGCTACATACGTACTGGGCACAAAACCGATGTCCCTGACAAGGGGGCAAAAAGGCTTTCGTTATTTTTGTCGACAAAGAACATGCGATTGATTTAAAACATGAACAAAAATGAGGAAGATTGGAGCGGGCCGCCATTTTAAGCATTACCCCTTGTCGTTCTGCACGGACCACCAGTCAGAGTGGGAGCCGTTAACCAGCAGATACTGCTGGTCTTTCTGTAGAGGCAAGTCGTCGTCTCCCATCGGCGTGTAGTCCTGCAGAGCGATGACCACCTGACGTCCCGGATCCGGCAGCTCCGACTACCAGAGATGAAAAAAAAGACAGGAGATGTGTTCCATAACAATCAGCTGGAAGAAACCTGACCTATCCCAGGTCGTTCTAACAAACAAAACTGCATCAATTTGCACACCACAAGCAACATAATCATTAACTACGTCACTGGGGAAGCTCAAAGAGAACGCACCAGCTGATACTACTTTGTATTTGGAAAAATATCCATAGTTCAGTAATTCAGTGATACACGTTATCAGGAGAGTTGTACCTCTGGATCCGGGAGCAGGGGAAGTGGCTTTTTAGATGCTACAGGGGTGTAAGAAATGACCAATTAGGACAGATTTTTTAACTTAGATGCAAATCCACACAGCAAAAAACAATGAATTCTTGATGAATGCTATGCAAACCTGTTCTCTAGTCAATGCGTGAATACATGTAAAGAAAATACGTTTGCATAGTGATTTTACTTTAATTAAGAAAGGGGAAGCATTTGATGAAAATGTACTATTAACAAAGTGAAGAGGAAAAAAAATACTTACCACAAGCTTCTGGATTATATATTCGACAGCCTGTCGCCAGTTTCTCACTTTGGTGGCAACATCTCCATCTTCCCTCCATCCAAAAGTTGGGGTGGTATTTTGCGACCAGGTTGTTATGCTTTGTTTCTACGTTAGACGAAACACAGCGAATATGTGTACAATTCTAAATATCAAATGGATTTGTTATGACACTGATGCAAATAAAGCTCAGTAATTACCCTCTTTGAGAGCTCTAACCCATCTCTGGCGGCAGTCATTGTCCGGGGCAAATATGTAGAGGTAGTGGCTGTCATGGAAAACCTGGACACAGAAAAAGAGCCTTCCTCATACCAGAAACTTAACACACAATGCGTTGGTGTCTTGTTTTGTACAGAAAGCAGACTTTTTTTTCTTTGAGAAATGGGGACTCTTACCTGAAAAGGGTACTTGTAGCTGCATGGTATGGGGACATCAGCGCACACTATCTCCACACACTTAATCCTGGACAGTTCAATGCAGCCCTTCAGCATGGGCCTTTTCTGCAAGATACACGCTTGTTACCTCGTGTATGTAGAACAGTTAAAGGGATTTCATGGAAAAGTTTCCAGGTTTCCAGAGCAAATGATCTGAACGCCCATTTGAACTGAAGTGCTGACTTACCCCCGGCCGGCGCTCAGAATATTTCAAATCTTGTGTGTCCAACACAAAAAATCTCTCTTTGTAATTTGACGGCGACGTTCTTTTCTTCTGTTGAGATTTTTTGATCATGGTTCCTTTCAGGATCACTCTCGGGAACATGGTGACAGCTGCACAGCGGGCAGCACCTGTCATGGGCAGAGCAACTCGGTGCCTCGCATTTGACAGACAATTAAACCGAGGGATTCAAATGTTGGGGATGGTGACTTCTCAGATGCGGAGGAGCTTCCGGCGTAAAGTTGTTGCACAGTAAGCCACATCCCTTGCGGCAACGAATGGGTTGTGCAAGCAAACACACACCACCGCACTCACAAGCAAGCACGCTACACACGCACGGAGAGTGCACTTTCACTTAAAAAGTAACCCAAAAGAGGACCAGAAGTTAATTTTGCTTTGTACTGTTTGACTCTTTGATTATTTGTTTTTTTAACCATTCCTTCTTTGTTCACAAAAATGTGCATAGTGAACATAATGTAGCTAGAAAAATGATTTTCTGAAGGATGAACCTAATAAACAAGACAATAGAAACACGAATAAACAAATAGATACATTCTTCACTAAAATATCTTTAAGTTATTTGAAATTATTACAATTTTTTTCATTATTATCCTAGCACCATGCCCATTCTGTGAATATTGCACTTTATCATTTGCCTTGTTTTCCAGGTTGTTTTACGCACGAATCCTTTAAGCTTTCGACAGTCTGTTGTTAGAAGTGTTTGGATTTTGTGACTGGAGCCTTGAGACTTACCCAGAACTGATTTCTGGCATTGAAATGACTTTTCTTTTAATGAAAACTCAGAAAATATTCACATTTCAAAACTTCAATAAATATGATAAATATGTTGAATGTTATAGCACCACCAAGCGGAAAGGTGAATAAATGACTAAATAAATAAATAAATAAAGTGTAAACCAAATAAACATGTAATACTCTCTTTAGTTGTAAATGTTATAAATCAGTCTGTGGGTGCAAAACTATTTTATTCTGAATTAATTAAGTCTATGTAAAATCCTCCTCGTTATTGCATGATCGATTCTAGTTTTGGAATTAAACTAGCTGCTGGACATATTTTCTGAGACCGAGACTGGTCGTGGATGTTTTAAACAGTCATAATGGAACTAAAATTATTTGGGCTGGATTTTACATTGTGTGTGGAAATGCATTGAAATACCAACTAATGTAAAGTAAAAATGATCAGCTGTTCAAAGAAAAAAGTAAAGATAATTTGATTTTAATACAAATATATATAGACTTAATTTTAAAAGTTTGCAGGAAAATTATGAGCACCGTTTCTAATTTCAACAGTGTCTGAAAACCCACCGCCGTCTCATAAGGCTATTATTGGGTGGGGATATTTTCTCAGCTGTGGTCTTTTAACATTTATTTTTATGGACAACCTTTTTTAGGTACAATTTTTAGGCAAAATCACACAAAAAACAATTGGTAAAACGCCTGTTCTTTTACATATATAGGTGCTAGTAATTTATTTGTAGATTGTTAGGGGTTGGTTTAACTTCTCGTTTATAGTTTTATATCTAGCCATTTTAGTGGACAGAAACAATTAATGTCCATCAAGCACCAAATCATACATCAAAGTGTTACCTAAACGCGACGAATACCATCACGCTCAAAAGCAAGCGTACAAACAAGACATTTCGCTATTCTATGAATGACGTTCTACTTCCGGACTCTGCGACCAATCATTTTATGGTTTATTTCTCTACCGCAGTCCAATCAACATAACGGAAACTGATCCATTCAACCAATTAGAATTAGAAAGGAGAGAAAAAACGTTCCTAAGGTAGCAAGCCGAGACAGTGGAGGCTAGGCTAGTCATGAGCTAAGTGTCCGATGAAATCGAGTTAATAGTTCACGTCTGAAGTTGACTTTGAGCTCCGAAAGAGTCACTTAAAAGGTCTGTAAATTGATATTTTTTGCCTTTACAATTACATTTTCTGAAAGCTCTTTTAATTATTTCCATTCAGCGGAGGTTAGCAGTGACCTAGCTAGCTAGCTAGGTTTCCCATGCAGAATGCAGCAATTATGTTAAATGTACAGGTCTGCTTTTAGCGGAATCATTATTTTTTTATTTTATATATTTTTAAATGATTTATGGTCGATATATAAAAGTATTTATTTTTACTTTGTTTTTTAGATTTTACAGTCATGCTATTTGCCAAGTTATTTAACTTTGTTTACCTTCGTTGTAACTAAATTATTATAGTCTGAAGTGCTTTTCTAGCACAAACGATGACACATTTGTTCACTTAGTTCTGAGTAAATCTGGATGCAACATTAAGCGGTGAAAGTAAAGCATTATTCAAGTCTACAGCTTAACTCAACTTCTATCATATTTCAAAAATATATATACACTGTTGCTCTGATTAAGGTTGCATATTTTAAAGTTACAATAGATCAATCCAAAGTTATAATTGATGTCATACACAATTTTTCCGAGCCATGACCGTAAGATGGTAACAGGCTTAAATTATCTTATTTCACCGTCTGAAGACACAGATTCCTGCATATTCCTGCTGAGAAATGAACCTCAGGACATGTTAACAAATACTACTGTTGCAGTTGGTTGCATAATGAACATTATTTGGCTCAAAACATAGTTTCAAGTTGTAATGCATTATAACAGACAAAAAAGGTAAACATTTACACCTATTTTTAAAAATGTTTTATATCAGACACTGCTCCATCATCCTGGGAAGAAAACTAAAGTTGTATAACGGACTCACATTTTAAAGCCTCCTTATTTGATTCACAGAAAGTCATTTGTCATATGTGGCAGAGCAAGGGAGTCCCTTCTCTGTGTCTGCTTTGCTTGATCAATTTGTGCAAGTAACTTGTGCTGAAACGATATGTCACAATTAAAGAAAATTAAAAAGAAGGATTAAGGTGTTGCAGCAGCATACCTACAACTTCTGTGTTCTGTAAAGAGATAACGCCATGCAAGTCTTCATAGCATATTTATATTTGGTAGAACAGCACTTCCTACTAAATGAAAGCTTATTCTCACATTGTTGTGGGTTGAATGTCATGTTGGTGTTGGCAGTGAAAACAGGTTTTGCAGCAAATGGAGCAGCTTCCTACTTTGCATGTTACTATTTACAGTATGAATACATTTTAGATGATTCCTTGGATAAAATCCAGGGAAATGTCTTGATTTGACAGTGTGGTACAAGCTTTTTTTTTCTTCACATAAACCTTCCTCAGTATTTTCAGGTCTCATTGAAAAGTGTCAGACTTTCTTGTGAGAACTTGTTCTTGTATTTGTGTTCAGGTCCACATCATGGGTGAACCACAGCAGGTTAGTGCCCTGCCTCCGCCGCCTATGGTGTACATTAAAGAGTACACAGATGAAAACATCCGCAAAGGTTTGGCCCCGAAACCACCTCCACCCATCAGAGACAGTTACATGATGTTCGGCAACCAGTTCCAGTGTGACGACCTGATTATTCGTCCTCTGGAGAGCCAAGGCATCGAGAGACTCCATCCTATGCAGTTTGACCACAAACAAGTGCTCAAAAAGCTAAACATGTCCATTCTTGTGAACTTTCTGGACCTGCTCGACATCCTCATCAAGAGTCCCGGCAGTATAAAGCGCGAAGAGAAGCTGGAGGACATAAAGCTACTGTTTGTGCACATGCACCATCTGATAAACGAATACAGGCCGCATCAAGCCAGAGAGACTCTGAGGGTGATGATGGAGGTGCAGAAGAGACAGAGGCTGGATACAGCAGAAAGGTTCCAGAAACATTTAGAGAGGGTGATGGAGATGATCCAAGGGTGCCTGGCCTCCCTGCCCGACGACTTGCCTCAGATGGAAGCTCCAGATGGTGTTTGTGACTTGACAAAGAGCGTGTCCGGAGGAGCAGGCGTCGGTTGCTCCTCTGGGCTGGCCCCCCGGCTGAAAACTGAGCCGATGGATGTAGAGGAAGCAGGTGCCAGCTGCATGGCGGCAGGTCACCAAGAGAAGAGCGTCCCCAGTTTGAAGGACAGAATGTGGGACAAAGATGCTGCCATGTGTAGTATTATAGATGAAATTGCATAGGTGGTAATTTCTGCATTTCTTTCATTCTTTTTCCTTTTTTTTTTTTTTCTTTCGTATGCTTAAAATCCTTATAGCATTTTGTGGTATTTTATGTAAGGACTCTCTTTAAGAACGTATCACCTATTCCTGTAAATATGTTAAAATAACTAAAATATTTCATCGACCAATTTGTGACGCTAACTTTGATCTGTTTTCCAATAAATCCAATAAAGAGATTTCCATTTGCAGTCTGCATTCAGTGTTGCACATCGTCAGCATTTATTTGAATACATGAATATTTTTTTCCGTGTAAAGGTTAGAACACCCCGTCACAGTGACTTGTTGTTTGTGCAATCCAGGGAGGTGTCACGAAGAGGTCAGTTATGTATAGACTGTAGTTAAGTGGTCACTTCGCTTACATTCAAACTATTTCATTCAGTGAGCAGATTTATTCCCTTGGAGTATGTTTCCTTTTCATAATTTTAATTAAAAAATGCAATTCAAATTGAAGACAGCTTATCCAACAAAGAGGTGATGCATTTCTTGGCCTTTGAAGGTATATAGAGTCAATTATATTGAGTAAACTGCAGTCCGTCGGCTATCTTAGTCGATTTATTGTCTTATAGAATAACTAATCGAGTAAATAAATTGAGAACAGATGAACTTGGCTCGGTTTGTGTCATAAGCCGTCAACCACGCCCCCTGGAAGTTAAACTGGGATTCCCTTTGCTGTCACGAGAAAGCTTCCGAATTCTGAACTGCCGAGATTAGAAATGATGCTTTGGCTGCACAAGACATGAAATTGAAATCATCCTGCGGGTGTCCGGTGAAAAACGAAAAACAAAAATATTGGAATCGAGGACTTTAGTCGCACGGACTGTGTTATGAAACCCGGGATCCTTGGGTTTCACAACAGGGCGGAAGGCTGCTCCCTCATCCAATCAACTCGCACGCTCTCGCGTCACGTGACTTTTTTATTTATGTAATGTAATGGTGTTACACAGTAACCTAGCTTCGTGGATTTGGATGCATCCTTACCGGGTTAAAAGCGGACACGGACGACCAAAGTGAGATAAAAACAATTCATGTACCTTTTTTACCGGCCCGGTCAGCGCGGGGTTTTTTTTTTACAGTTTGGAGCATCGAGGAAAGAAGCGTGTCCGACCGTGGGAGCTCAACCTATCCGAAAAGGGAAGATGCTGCTCGTCCCGAACCAAAGACGGAGAAAAGACTCGAAAAGACAATGTCAATGAACGCCCCTTTATTCGAAAAGTAAAACTTGTGAAGTGAGCTGACGGGGCTCAGACCAAACGGCGACGGGGACTGAAAACCCGGTTCTGGTTCGAACGGATGTTGGGGCACGTTTGATTTTTTTTTTTTTTGGTGTAGCCTATTGCTGAGCCGTCGCTATGGTACTGGAACGATCCGTGCAATAATAATAAAACCCCCCGAGAGGCTTGCTGTCTGGATTGCTTTGACGGACAAAAGCCACGTCGCGCTGACCCACACGGCCCGTTTCACGATGGATCTGCTGGAGTGTCCGCACTGCCTCCTGCTGATGTCCGAGCCGGTGACCATGGCGTGCGGCCACACGTTCTGCCGGAGGTGCGTCGGGGGCTACCTCCCCTCCAAATGCCCCCTGTGCAAAGAGAGGTTAAAACACAAGGAGGCGAAGGGCATGAAGAACAACGTCCTGCTCATCAGCGTGGTCGAAAAGTGCTGCCCCGACGAGACGAGGGTCAAGTGCCAAATTCAGGAGAAGCTCAAAGCCAACGAGTTCACGGAAGCTTTACGCATGGCCAATGAGGGGCTCCACTTAGGTAAGGGGGCTCGTGCGATGTGTTGACCCGAGCCGCAGACTATTTTGCACATTTTTTTTATACCTATGGTCACGCAGGCGGAAACCAGTGAAACAAGTTTGGCGTCTCACTCAGACTCACTGTCCCGGGTGATGGTGACCAGTCAGCATGCGCACCACAGGAGCGCGTTCAGAGGCGCACTGACAGGGAAATAACAACACGCACACACTGTCGTCCCCAGAGCAGATTAGTATTACTGAAGATTGTCCACCATAGAAGGCTGGTTAATGCCTGGATGTATAAGTGGGTCAGTAGGCTCTGCCTGTGGGACAGTCCAGTGGTGTTGGATGAGCAAGAGAGAGAGAGAGAGAGAGAAACTAGAGGTTTGTGCAGCAGAAGAGCCACCAGTCTGGTTTAACACTTTCCCATCTGTCCCAGTCAGTCACACATAGGATGACAAACAGTAAAAAGAGCCATGACAGCTGATGGCCCGGGAAGCATATATCGGGCCCAGGCTGAGCCTAATCTGCATTTATCCGTCTGCAGCCAGAAGAAAAGAAAAACACCTGGTAAATAAATAAAAGGCCAGGTTGTGGTGAATAATATTTGGAAAAAAGTCAGATAAAAAGATGAAGTCTGGCATCATCTCAAGCTGATCCCCCCCCCCCCCCCCACACACACATGCTACCACCTCTGTGCAGTTGCTTATCACCAGCAGTTGCTCCTATAAGTGCAATTGACCTAACGGAAAGTAAAAGCAACAACCTCCGCCCCAGATAAGTCGCTGAGGTGTGTAGTGGTCCATTCCCATTGCGGCGGGCCTGTTTGCGCTGCTGTGAATCGGCCTGTTGATGAATTACCTTTGCGCCTTCCATTCCTGCCAATCCAATTAAACACTGCTACCTCCCTCGTCTCTGGTATTGTAGCTTCTTACATAATGACCTCCTGGCACACTTGTGCTCCGCAAGTTTTCCGTTTGTTGTTGAAAGTTTACGGGTGGATCTTTTACCTTCATTTGTCTGTTGTTGTTTTTTTCTTTCTAATATGGCCAAGCCAGTGTCTGTGAAGTGGTTCTGTACATAGACACTTGTGTAACGGCTTTAGGAACAGTGACTGATGGTCATGAGTGCACATGTGCATGCTGGTGTAGCATGTTTGGCATTTTTTAGGTGCTGTGGCAGCCATGCTACAATGCAGCTGAACGTGCTCAAAGGTGAACGCTAAATTCATATATGAGCAGCATCAGAAGTCAGACTACTGTTGCATAGTTGGATATGCAGCTGTGTTAACACGGGCTTTGTTTGCACTGATTATTTAAAACCTCCTGTTTACTCATGTCGTGCAGGTTATTACATTAGTAATTATAGGAAGAAGGATGTGTGATTAGGACTCACTTAAATAAGTTCTGCAATCATTTTTTCTTTACCCCCCTGCTCTCTTTTTCACCGTTTCATCTTTCTACCCGATGCGTTTGCAGTCCCCAACGATCGGAGCTTGAAGATGTACAGAGCTGAGGCTAACCTGCGCCTGTCGCGCTTCGCCGACGCTCTGACAGACCTCGACTACCTCTGCTGCCTTCACCCTAGCTGGACGGAGGTGAGAAAGCGCCAACCGCCAATCGGCTTGTCCATCCAACGTTTCCAACTGGCTTTCCAACATTTCCCTCCCCTCCTCCGCTGTGCCGGAACTCTTTTAGTCTTGATTTCAGCCTGCAAGTTAGAATCCATTAAAAGTTCAGGTACATTTCAGGTTTAATGAAAAGAAAGAGAGAGGAAAGAAGCAAAATAGGAGCTGGATTAGGGGTAGTGAAAGTAGCTTCTAAAGGGACCACTGCCTCTAAGATAAAATGTATGCTTCAGCTGAAAATGGTGGGTTCAAAGTCACCCGTTTGGTAGGATTTCACAAACATTGACCACCATAGTTCCCGATCATTAAAAGCACCGTAGTTCAGTGCTGAATGTAACCTTTGTAACACATATGTAATGGAGCACACACATAACCACAAAGATGCACTCATTATTTTCTGCTCTGGTGCGGCCGATTAGTGCCATTTCCTCGCTTTTTGTCATAGTTATGTCATTCACCAATCACGTTATGCAAACAGCCACTTATGTCATAATGTCACTGGTCAGGCTGTGCCACATGGGGGCGCTGTTTGCAAGGTGCAGCGTTGCCCCGTTCTGTCGGCCGTGGACTGATTGAGCTTCTCTTTGCGCAGGGCTACTTTCGTAAAGGGAATGTACTGCTCGAGATGGGCCAGCAGAAAGAAGCCCTCCTTCAGTTCCACCGATGCCTAAAACTTCAAGCCGACTTTGTTCCCGCGAAGAGCCAGATCAAAAAGGTTTGTGTGTGTCTCTGGGCACCAATGACAGAGCTGAACGCCATTATATAATATAATTAATGAAGAAATTAATCTGAACTATGCCTGAGCTTTTAAAGATGACCACTTGAACCACCACCAGTGTTTTATGAGTGGCTACAATCTCTTCTTATTGATAGAGTATTTTTATGCTTTTTGTTTCACTTTTAGACTTTTTAAATCTCGTTATCGGTGTGGTTTCTGTGGGTATTTGAACATTTTTATTATTAAGTTATTCGTTTATCCCTCGTCTAATCCTGCCTGATCTTGCTGGCAGCTTTGTAATAGAGTCAAATGTGTACTGCTTGTTGGCGACTGAGCTTTGTCTGCCACCCTGCGAATGGCAGATCCTGGAGCTCGAGGGAATAGCGATGCCGGAAGAGGTGACGTGTGCTTTGCAAGTGGTGTCCGAGTACCTGAAGGAGCCCTGCCCCATCACCAGCCTCAGCGGCTCCCAGGGGCCCACACAAGGCGAGGGCAAGCATCCACATGGAGGGAGGAGAGAGGGACATCAGGGGCAGGTACAAGAGAGGCTGCTGACTTCAGATGTTAGCGAGGGAACCAATTAAAAAAAGGTTTTAACTAATTTTGCATGTGTTTGGCTCCAAGATGAAGCACGATGCAGGCACCGAGTGCTGCCTGAGCCTCTGCCAAGCTGTCTCCTTCCTCCCTGCTGCTGAGGAGGACGAGGAGATGATGATGAGGAAGGAAGAAGAGCACGGCAGGGGTAGGTGGATTCACCAGGGAACACGGTCCTTCTGATCTGATTGTCATCTTTGTCGTCATTGTCCTCATTGTGAATCATCTCTGCCCGAGTTGCCACCAGCGACATTCCTCCAACACCCACCAGATGGTTTGAAATTATGTCATAGATGTCTTTTCTCCCTTTCCGAAACAGCGAGTGAATCCCTAAAGTGACTTTTTGGGATTTTTTCTCCTTTCATTCCCAGGTGAGAGTAAAGCGCACAAGGAGGAGACGCTGGGTGTTCTCTCCGTGTCAGACTTTGAGTGCCCTCTCTGCATAAGGTGAGCGTCCCAGAGCATTGTCCATAAAGCGTCAGCGTGTGTAGCTTGTGTTCGGCTGGTTCTGTTCTGACTCCCCACACTTTACGGCTCCATCACAAGTAGCTCGAGCATTCTTAAGCTGCCTGGCTGCAATGAACCACAGCCGACGTCTGCCTCTGTCCCCCGCAGGTTGTTTTTTGAGCCAGTCACGACCCCCTGTGGTCACACCTTCTGCAAGAACTGCATCGAGAGGAGCCTTGATCACAACCTCCGCTGTCCACTCTGCAAGAATCCGCTACAAGAGGTAACCACCCACAGATCCCCCGAGCACCGTCATTTTAAAACCATTTTTTTAAAAATTCCCTAAACCTCTGGACTGTAAGAGCTGCTTATTCAGTAACGTTTACTTTTTGTCCGTGTCGTGGCCCCTCAGGCTCACGCAATTTAGTTCAGGCCAAGTGAAACACTGATCGATTTTTAGGACTTAAGTCTTGTGACATGGGGTGAAAAGGATTTCTGTCTCGGAATGATTTTGATAATGACTTTTTTGCATCTCAAAGACAGAATGTTTGTCTGTAATTGTAACCTATAAAGATTATCGAGATTTTGTGTAATTACACAATACAGTGCACACGTGTATAAGAAAGTGAAACACGTTTTTATTTAATTAGGTTTTATGTGAAAAGCCATTATAAAAAAAAGGGGGAAAAGCTGTTCCTTATTTATTCGAATCAAGCTCAGCTAAAAAAAGTGCCAAAATACTTTGTTTCTTGGCCACAATGCAACAGCAAACTGAAATCTAAAGAACCTCTTACTGATTATGTTAGAATTAGGAAGGGAGGTAGATGCATTGGGCCTTTTTTTTCAAATGCACTTGAAGTAAACCCCAAAACCTATATTTAATCTAAGGATTTTGAAGTTTTCTGCTTTGGAGCTCACAAGTCGAAAAACATTGGGACCTCAATATAATTAGGGGCCATCGTAAACCAACAAGACACACCTCAGACTCTACAGGTCTCAGCTGAAATTGGGCTACGGAGTGAAACAATGCGACCAAACAAGGCAGCAAATCATCCAAATAATGAAGAAGAGATTAAGTTCAGTTAATGTGGTGACCGAACCCAAGCATGAGGAAGGTAGTCTCAGTTTTGTAAAGCCAGTTCACTTCATATTGGGTTATATCACCATGGCAACTTCAGCTAGAAAGCAAATCTGCTCCGAAACAGCCTCCTGACCAATCAGCTGTCACAGAAAGAGAAGAAGTAGGAAGAGGGTTTTCAATCTAAATCTGACATGAGTCAATGACCGGTTTTACTGTTCGACTTCCACTCAGACAGACACATCATGATAAGAGATGAGTGTGGCAGATGGAATGGTTATGTAACCCTAAACAGATCTCTCCAACACTTGCAAATGCTGATATAAAAAAAAAAAAGATTTTGACCCGACATGAATTATTAATAATTCAATCACTGGTCTATGAAATATTAGCCCTTTTCTCATGTAGTGTACCAATCCCACTGGGTAATGAAAAGAATCAGATTTTCCAAAAACGCCTAAAATAAAAATGAACAGTTGCAAAAACCCCACTGAGTGGTTTGGATGTTCTTTCTGTGTTCATATCGCCTGATTGGTGCGTGCAGTCATTAGGCCAGTGTCACATCTGATACAGCACAATCAGACTCAAACTCTCTCACATCTTCATTTCCATCTGTTATCTATGTGAAAAAAGAATTCCGTATGTCAGCATTGTTTTTTTCAGCTTTCCTTCCTGCTTTAGCTTCTGTAGCTCTGTTGCTCTTGATTGTTAGTCCGACGCTCAACCCATTGTACACAAATGCACATAGTCAGAAAACCTGGGCTGATAGTTAAGCTGGACCATCAAAGAAATACCCCGGATATGATGAACCTGTTTGAAAGCACAAACATTCATTCTGACAGAGACAAATGGAGCACTCTTTTTCTGCTCTCTATTTATTTTTTCAAATAATTTACTTAAATTCAAATGGATGAATTGGAATTGGTGATAAAGCTCTCAGAGTTTTTACGATAGTGTTCACACAGCAAAGTAGAAACCGGATGAGGCTAAAGCTTCACATGTGAGCTATTTGGATGTATTCAGGACTTTAGACTCAGTGATTCAGATACAACACTGAAAATATGCTCTTCAAATTTGAAAGAGAATATGAGTAAAACACCCTGTTTGCAGCTCACATGAACATCACCTGTATTGTCCTGCTTAGAGTGAGTTTCCAGTCTGAATATTCCTGTGCATCTCGATTCTAAGAATCTAGGTGGTGCCAAACAAAGAGCTCCAACCCCGGCTGTAAGTGTATGGTTGGAAAATGTCTTTCCTTTAAATCTAGCTAAATGTCAACAGCTCTGATCTTAACCATTGATTATTCTCTTCAAATTGAAAAATTGAAAAAAATCCTGATGTTGGCATGTTTTTTGTTGCTGGTCCCATAAAGGTTTTACTGTAACATCTTTTGTGTTATTCTTTTCTGTTTTCACAGTACTTAAGAAACAGGAAGTACAACCCTACAACTCTGCTTCAGGAAATTATGACCCAGCTTTTTCCCTCTCAGTTGGCCGAGAGGAAACAGGTCCACGATGCAGAGATGGCCGAGCTGTCCAAGTAGGCACCTTTAACTCCTTATTCACTCGTACTGGTCTCAGGTTTAACCCTTTATGTTGGATTTGTTTTAACTAATCTATTTCCCCACTTCCCTCTCCTACAGTCTTACCAAGGACATCCCCATCTTTGTGTGCACGGTGGCCTATCCAGGCGTGCCCTGCCCACTGCACATTTTTGAGCCTCGATATCGGCTGATGATGCGTCGCTGCATGGAGACAGGCACCAAGAAGTTTGGCATGTGCAGCTACGAGCATGGCAAAGGGTATTTCTGTTTCAGAGTGATGCATAGACACATAGATCCACAGATGGCACTGACTCTGTTTCCTTCATTTTTTTTTACTTTTAAGGCAGATCCGATATTAAACAGTGCAGTTTAAATGCAGATGGTTAGGAGACAAAACCCTTTTTATACACAATTGGATCTAGGAGATCCTCTTTTTAACCTTTCTCCAGCATTATCTCAGGGATTTGGCCTTTTAAAGTTATTCAGTCCATGTGACGATTGGCTTTAGTCTTGTTGGAAAAAAGTAACTCCTTTCACTTGCATAGAAAACTACAACAGCTTCCAAATGTCACTCAAAACTTTCTGTTTAAATAATGCAAATTTAGGCAGACGTTTCTGCCAAAAATCTGCCTAAGTCATGAACGGACACCTTCGGACTAGCCCGTTAGCGGAAAACATACGATAATTCCCCAAACTGACCAAACGCCTGCACTTTACACTGTGAAACTCCAGTACGTTTCGGTAATATTGATATTTAGGACCACGCTGCCTGGATGTGAAAAGACCATGCTTGACATTTTCCTCTCCGTGAAGCTCACAGCGGGCTCAGTGGAGCCTGATGGGATGGTCAGCGGTGCAGTAAAAGCAGACCGAGCGGTGAAATAACTCATATGTGACCCAGAGGAGGCGGAAAATAACAGCATGGTCACCAGTCTGCTCCCTGCTGCGCGTTTCCCCACTCACAACAAAAACACCCTTATTTGAAGTTACTTTGCATCATCCGATTGAGGCAGAATTATCTTCCTCTTTAAAGGGTCACATTAATGAGTCTGAATTACATTTGTTGAACTTAAACTTTACCACACGTAAGGTTTCATCCATTCATTGAGGTCTCATGCTCTGCCGCTCAGGTTCGCAGACTACGGCTGCATGTTAGAGATCCTCGGCCTGGAGCTGCTGCCAGATGGGCGATCTTACGTGGAGACGGTGGGTGGCCGCAGATTCAAGGTGCTAAAGCGAGGTCAGAGGGACGGCTACAACACCGCCGACATAGAGTACCTGGAGGACATCAAGGTCAGCCTCCCCGGATACCCCCAAACTCTGGACGTGTTACATCCGGGCAGCTCGACTCGACCCCCGTCTCTCTTTTGCGTCCTGCCCGTCTCAGGTCGACGAGAGCGAGCAGGAGCTGCTGCAGCACCTCCATGACAGCGTGTACCAGCAGGCCCAGGACTGGTACCATCGCCTCGGCAGCCGCATCCGCGAGCAGATCAACAGACAGTACGGCAGCATGCCGGATAAGGAAGAAAATATTCAGGTTGGTGATTTCACACAAGTGGAAGTGAAACGCACACAAAAGCCTTTTACATGCTTTCTTTTTTCAGAAACAGCTAGCTGGTTAGTAGCAGCAACATTAGGTCTCCAATGTATTTGACCTGTTAACAATATTTCCTACCCAAAATAAACCCCAGCTGAAAAGAGATAAAGAATAGTATTCTGGTCTGAAAATACTGATAAAAGAGGATAAAGAATCACTCAGACCACAGTGTTACCAGTACATTCTCTGGACTGCTGAAGTCTGTTCTATGTGTGGTCATGCTTCTTTTTTTCTTTTTTATTAACCTCATCGACTTCAGGCCTCTGCCAACGGTCCGGCGTGGTGCTGGTGGCTGCTGTCCGTCCTCCAGCTGGACCCTGCCTACCAGACCACCGTACTCTCCCTGACTTCTCTCAAAGACCGCCTGGGACACCTCCGCCTGGTCCTGGAGTACTTCTCTCAGAGCTAAACACCCCGAGCACAGTGGCGGTTGAGGCCACAACTAGCCGACAGTCAAATATCACGCACACACACACAAACGCGCAGAGTGGAATCCGGCGAACGCAACGCACAATAGCCAGTTTGAGTCTGGGGCGGTTTTAAAGTCGCGCCCGGACAACAGCTCCAGGCTACAGCAGAACGCAATGCAGAGTTGTTAGTTTGTTAGTTTTTTTTGTTTTTTTTTTCGTTTTTGGCGTTGTTTGAGTTTGGGTATGTTTTCTTTCTTACACCAGAATGACCAAAGATGCGGCTTACTTCGGGTCATCAAGGGTGATTATTTGTGTACAAAGAATTAAAAAAAAACTACAGTAAATCAGTTCATTTTCAAGTAATAATATTGAATATGGACACTGGGTGTTACTGATTGTTTTGGGTTGTGTTTTTTTTCCTCCAGTCATGCCATGAAACAGCTGGATAAGGTATCTGCGCGTGTGTTGCCTGTTCCTGCCGGACTTTTTGCATTAACGGCTACGTTTGGAGTGAAAATAGACCATAATAGCAGACATTATGTGAAGAGATTCTTTTGCGGACTGGCACACGGCCGTGTTCACGTCCACGTGTTCCAGGTAATCACGTTGGAAATGTTGAGTGATTGTCCTTTGCTACAAGCACTATTTCCTTGTATTTTTCTTAGTGTAATCCTATTGGCCTTGGCAGCCATTGAGTGTGGCTCATTTTATTCTTAGACAAAAAAGACTCCTTTAGTATTAAACATTGCAATAATAATGATAATAATAATAATTTGTCGTCCCGCATCACAGCATCTCTGCTTAGTGATGTGTGTGGATGTTGTTCAGAGGCGGAGATCACAGGCAACTTTTTCCACATTACAGCACTGAGAGGTTGGGGTTTGTGAATGGGTTTTATAACAGCTATGGTCAGCAGGATGACCTCTCGGCCATCGCTGCTCAGCATCGTACGCATGTGCGTCAGGTGTAAATAAGTCGTCGATGTTGTTTGCCATTTTTCACTAGCTGTTGTTACTTTTTTAAGATTAAGCGTGAGGTGTTTTTCGACACTGATAACAGCCACTGCAACGCTCGCTCCTTCGAAATTGCAAGAAGCCGCGTTGCCATCTTCTGCCGAGGCAGCTGGAAAAATAAATAGGCTATGACTATTTGGTTCAGGTCCGACTAGGGACCGCCACATAGGCCACGACACCTACCTCCGGCTCTTACTCCGTCTCCTTCTTTGTCCGGCCGGTCGACCACCAGTCATGGTGCCTTCGAGTGCCTCGGCCATCTCATCAGGAGACCTGCAAGTCTTAGAGTTTCTGCGCGACTGGGATGATGGACTGTGTGATTTCTATTGATGTAGTGCTACATTCCATGGAATGTTAAAGCTGAGTTATGTAAAAAAAATATTTACTAACAACCACGGGCTTAACTGGGTGTTTTTTTTTTTACTTCGATAAATGTGCCATAGGTATTCCTGTGTTAAATATGCTAAATAGGAGTAGTCCCCTTTCCTATGTTCATCTATATCACAGATTCTTCTGACTTAGGCCTTGACTCATGCCTTTTGTATGATGGGCAGTAAATTACCCCCCCCCCCCCCCGAACATATCACTTACAACAATCCAGCACATAAACATACAGTGTACAGTGAGTACGATGGACAAGAGCAGCCCCGCTCTCCCAGTAGGTTTCTCCTTTTTTTAAAAGGCTGGGTAGGTTTTTTTTTCACAAACCTGCCATTATACTTTCATCCACCAGCCATCAGTTAGTTTTCTTAAAAAAATAACAGAAAACTTAATTACACACAAATGTGTAATTAAGGTCATAATAAATAGCCAAACTTAGATTTAATGTATCGATAATGATTGTTTGCTGCTAATTCCGCTGTGCGTTGTCAGACTTGTAAGATTTTCCTCTCAGTCAAACCCCTGCAGATGTGCAGTGGCTTAAGCTTCTGTTATATTTAGCTCTCAGAAAGAGTTGTACAACAACGTGAAAACCATTTTCACTCGGTCTGCTTTGCCTCCCAACAAGAGAGCACAGCGCACATTAAGTCGGCCACTCCTGGTTCTCCCCCACAGGAAAGTCTTAGCTCGTCTGTTCAGGAAAAGTTGTGGGAGGCACCTTGGTGGCACATTTGTGGGAAATCTTGGCCACACCGGCATGACGGTCAGTGGTTATTCTCTGCACAGTTTTCAAATACCTGTCTGTTAGTCACAAGTACAGTTAGAGCCACTGTGGCGTCTGTTGGATTCGTTCGCATTAATTCATCCACCTCAAAGCCAACAGTAGGAAATGATCTCAATGGGATTATTGTTTACTTGCTTGCTCCCTGGATGACTTTGTAAGTGTTATAATAAATAAATATTATCAAAACAAAAAATATGTATTGCTCACATTTATTGTGTCCATTTCTTTACTCCGTCAGCCCAAAGTGTTCTTATGTAACATTTATAGAACGTTACAGAAGCTGGTAATAAAAGATATGATGGGAGTCAACATTCCTCACACAGATTAGAGGGGACTCAGACAGACATGTTAATGGCCATTGTGCCATGGCAGGGTAAAAATAGTCCTCTGTTGGAGAATGCGGGTTGCATTTAAGCCAAAGAAATACAATAGATGTGTCCAGTTAATGAATTGGGTTTGTAGAATTTGTCCTTCAACACTCTGCAGCCGAAATGCAGAGCAATTTTCTTAATGGGGACTTTTTCAGAGTTTGATGTGAATTAGAGATGTGCGGTCATTTCAGCCTCCTAAGCAACAGGAAGAGGGAATGAACTAACCTCTCTGTTTATGTTCACAGCTGTTCCACCAGGGGGCAGTCCCTGTCAAGAAAACTAAAGTCAGGACTGCTTTCTGGGGGAAAGAAATTTGACGGGCTCAGAGACATCCCCTTTAATCTGGCAAAAAAAAAGTCAATTTTGTCTGGTAGAGATAATCAATCGCTGGCTATCTGCAGGAAAAAAGAGAATGATGTAGCTGGGGTGAGGTACATTTCTCCCAACATGCTCTGAACAGTAAACAATGAGATTAAAGAAAGGTTTAATTGACTTCAAATGGGCTCCGTCATGCAGTTCAGCATCTACATCAAAGCCCATTACGTTTGAAGAATGCCGCAGCTTTTCTGTTCGGAAATTGATCCATCGGCTCGCGCTGACTCCCTGCTTGTGTGTGTGAGTGAGTAAGGATAACAGGCGTTTTGTGGGAGTTATCGCAAAGGGGGAACCGGCTGTGGCTCTGAATGTGGGGGTGTGCATGTGTGTGTGCATGTGTGTGTGTGTGTTCTTGAGTCTGCTGTCATCAGGACCAGTTTCCTCACATGGAAGCAACGATAAGGAAAACGCAGAGAATTCTGCTTTCACAGTTTTATGGCTTTACATTTACATTACGTCATGATAGAAAAAAGCATAATCTGGCTCATACAAGGTGTTAATATCATGTATTTGCAACATCTCAATCTCATCTCAATGAGAGAGCATCACATGACATATTACACAAACCAACCAAAGTCAATGTGGGTCAAAGTCTGGCTGTGGTTTATGTTTATGTGCAAAATGTTGCTCATGACAACAAATCTGAAAGAAGACAAAAAGTATGTTTTGTTTGAGAGGGCTAAATGCCTTGTAGCAGCAATTCAGAACACATAAAGGAGGACTACAGCTAAGGATGAGAGCTTCGGTCCTGAAAAGAACTGCGTATGTGTATGTCTATGTGTGAATTTGTAATAATTATCTGCCATAATTATGGAACAACTCACCGGGGCCTCCACCAAAATAGACGAGCCTGCTCAATGTGCAATGTAGAACAACAGCCGAGGAGCCATGGAGCGCATCGGAGAATGGATGTGGCTCTGTTGTCATAGAAACAAAACCCAGCCTGAGAGAAAGAGCTGGATTATCAATTAGGTAATAGAGAAAGTTATTCTTTGAGGTGAAAAGCATTTTGTTTACGTTTCTCATTGTGGTATGGGACTCACAGGAAGCTAATTCCAGCAGATGCAAGTGTTCTGAACTGAAGATGACTGAAGGGGATTGAAAGATATGAGCTAACATTGCCAAATCTCCCCGTGGGCGCCTATTTCCAAGAGATTAGAGTTGTGTGTGTGTGTATATGTCTGTGTGTGCTTGTGTGTCATGTGTTTGCCCTCGTGTGGGTGTGAGGTTGATGAACCTTGTCAGTTTATGCCTTTGTTTAATCCTCTTGAGCGTCAGCCACATGATAAACCCATGAGTATGCACTTGTGGCGTCAAAGAGAGTCAAAGTATACATTTTGGTAATCTCCTGTTGGCAGAAACACAGGATACATGAATAATCCTGTATGGTAAAAAAACAAACATTCAAACGCCCTACAAAATGACAGCAGAATAAACGATATCAGGAGCAGATATTAGCATCACAGCGGAAAAATGCACTTGATGATTTAAGGCCTGCAAACTTTATTCGTGAAAACCCGAGCCGCCCAAAAAAGGTTTAACATGTCAGCTGTCCAATGGCCGCTGTAAAAAACCTTTAGACCCACACAGATTGACTCGGTTAGTGTGAAATAAGGGCTGAGGTTTTCTTACTTATTTGGCGATGCTAAGCAGGGAAAGTTTCAAAAGCAGCAAAAGCATGTTTGGATCGCCTGCTGGCAGAAGGAGGACAGGAAAAGCAGGAAGCAGGGCAGCGCTGCAGGAGACATGGTGCGGCGCAACCGGCTCACTGATTCATGGAGTTACCGCCTGCAGAGATACACACCTTGCTGTGAAGTTTGTTTTTGCATGGTCCTCACTGATGTATCAAATAGCCTGAAGTGCACTGTTAACCTGCTGGAGAACAGGGCCAGAGAGAGACAGACGGAGAGTGGCTATAGCCGGTCACTGTGGAAGACACTTTTAGTGATTACTGTATGTGTGTACAGCATGGATTTTTTTAATGTTGAATTTGTGGGTCTAAGACGATGAACATGCGCCAACATTAGTTTCATTTAGTATATTTGCATGATGGGGATCATTCTGTGAACTGGAAGTTTTTCCATATTTGCTCTGTCAACTATCCTTTGTTCATGTCCTCCCCACATTTAGACTTTTCATTCTCTAAGACCCTCACCCCAATGAGTAAAAACAGTTTCTTCTCCTCAAAGACATGATTCTGTTGAATTTAATTGATCTTAAACCCTACTGGTATACTTATAAGTTTTCTTTTCATCAATACATTTGCAATTTCAATGCAGCATTTCACTGATATCTTTAACTTTTGTATTGTGTGAACTGTTAAAACTGTTGTAAGGTGCACAACAAGTTAGTTATATTAAGTGTACTCCATAGTTGGGCACGCTTCCAAAAGCTTCTGTGTTTAATTTCTGGTTCTGTTGACTTCAAACAGCCTTCATGAGGACGAATCCCATCAAGCAGTAACTCATAAGAAAAATGGAAGGGATATACAGTATCACCACAGCAAAACACATGGACAAAGCAACAACAGGATTAACGCAAAAAGGTAAAACCTAGCACCGCTCACCATTCTGAGGGCACCATCTACACAGTGGGGCATGGTGGCGGCAGCATCCTGGTGTGGGGATGTTTTTTAGTGCTTCAGCAGCGCCAGGGAAATGGGTTGGATTAGGAAGGATGGTGGTTTGTGCAAAACTTCTAAAAGATCATGAGGAAATTCTAATTCAAGGTAAATTCAAGCAAAAGTAGGCATGTGGAAATTCTGATACATTTTAGGGCTTTCTCTTATGCCTCATTCTTATCGTTAAATTCTTATCGCTATTCATTTTTATCATTATCTTATCATTATCAGGATCTTTTTGCCGAGAGACTTTTGCACTGTGCACACTCTTTGCTGAGAAGCGTTAAGACAGCATGAATAGCAACTTGAATAGCTTGGATTACTGTGGCACAATAGAGCAGATATGGTGTTCGACCTTGTGCCAGAATGTTCACAATTCAAAGAAAGCAAATGACAGACATTATAGCTGAAAGTGGTGGAGTTAACTTTCCCAAAATCTGCGATCTAAAGTATGAAAGAATGAGAAAAAGGGAGTAAAATCATGTCTACTAGTTAAAATGAAATGTGGAGCATAGTGACCATGATGATTTTGAAAAAAGGTGAAAAAATCGAAGTAGAAGATAAGTAAAGGTGGGTTGAGGGGATTCAGGAGGAAGGTAGATGAAATAAGAACTAGTTGTAGGTTGGCTTGACATACAATTAAGCACATTTCAATAAATCAAGCGCCATAGTTGATTTGATTGTATCATTATGAAGGTATATTTATAGCTTATGCACAAAAAAAGTATACCTGACCTTTGGTGAATTTGTTTTTTTTATAAATTAGGAAGTGTTTGAACATAATGACAGATGACAAATCTGTCAGTTGATGTCATATTCAGTCATAAGACTTGAGACTATTCAGACTTCAATTATCAAATAAATGCTCTTACTATCAAACAAGGAGAGATGACTAAATAAAAAAAAGGTGAAATTGAAAAGAAAAAAGGCTTTGGGGATGGGGCTCTGGCATCATCACGCACCATGAAGACAGTGACTAACTATTCTCATATGAAGCATCACAGCATCACTGTGCACAGGGAATTTCTCACAATTTGGTTGTTTGGTTGTCATAGAGATGAAGCAGTCGGCTGTGGTTACCGTTGCAGGGACAATCAGCTCTCTAGGCACTTCTTAATTAGATCATTGTTGGATGCAGATTCATGCGTATTCATGGTGTGTGCTGGAAAATGTGCTTGCACTTCGTATTCTTCATGCATCCATCTACTTTCATGAGATAAAACACTTCTACAACAGAAAATGATTTATGGGAGTCTAAAAGTGCTCCCCTGTGAGGGCCAAAACTGAGGTAGCTGATGAGCATCCACGTGCCCATCTCTCATAAATGAGACGTGATTCATGCTAATGCTGAACGACAGAGGCCTGCACCACTCTGACACCAGGTCACATCTGTCTCAGTCTGAGCCGTGTGGTCCCACTCACAACACAGCAGGCACAAAGTCGGAGAGCTGCTTACACTTCACTTTATCTACACCTAGTGACAGGTGACCACAGTGCACCCTGTGAGAGGATTTAATCCCATTAAATACTTTCCTTTGATTTGAAAAGTTCCAAGAGAAATTGACATTTTTTTCCCCTTTCTTTAATGATTAAATAAGAGATGTGGAACTGCAGCAAATAACTACAAAATCTACACGTGTGTAAGTATATTTGTACTTTTTATGCCTGAAAAATTTCTTTTTTAACAAAAGGAAACTGGTGTTACATAAGGTAACATTCATAAAGTGTACAACAAAGATGAAAAATGGTTATCAAGACATTTAGGAAATCACAAGGGAAGAGAACCAAGCGCACATTTCTCCAGATATATCATTAGAGTGTGGGAGCAAATGCCCAAATCTTCATTCACTCACACGCATGCTCCCTCTTGCACAGGAAGACACACACAGAAACATGTGCTGGAGCTTTGTGACTGTGCTGTGTCTTTGGTGAGGGATTTTCAGAAGATAGCAGGGAACATGGTACAGGATTTCTGTCACCATCGAACACATGGGGAGATGAGTATGCCCAGACAGCAACATTGACAGATTGCATGAATAATTTAGTCACAAAGTGAGAGGCCTCATAGACCTCTGAATCACTACCAATGACAACTTCATGTTCTGACTTTGGGTCCCCTTTCATCCTTTTTAATGCATATTATTTCCATAAATACACCCCATTATATCATTAAACTGTGCTTTGCATAGAAAGGGCATGGCACCAGACTATTGATGTGAAGCCAGAGGCCAAAAAAGGCACAAAAAAGCAACATAAAAGCAAACCAATGAAAGCCGTGGCCTTGTGACTTATACCCACAGTGTCATCCCAAAGCTATTAATTTGAGCTCTTTCAGTCTTGCATGGCTTCAGAATAGTGACTGGGAAACTGTAGGAAAGTTGAAGATAGGGAGATAGCTTAGAGGAGAGATGGAATGCATTGAAAATGAAAGTTTAAAGTCCAATAGTTAAACGAGAAAAAGAGAGAAACATCAACTGTGCCATCAATCTTCAACACAGACAGACATTGTCATGAAGAAAAATGACTTTACTTAATGTAAAAGCAGACATTGACTCGACATGCCAGATGGGTTGGTTTGACACACCATCTGGGTAAGCCTTCATGAAATATCCTTTTGAGGAGGAAACACACAAATACAAATACATTAACAGCTACTAAACGTTGAAGGAAGTTATTCTGATCTTATTGTGATCTTATGCATCTTAGGAGAACCTTGTCAGCAAAAGGCTGATCGACAGTATATATATTTTTACATGCATTTTGTGCTTCTATGTGTTTTTGGGACAGTTAGTTTTGAATTCTGCACACACTAACCAAGTTTCCACCAAACAGAGAACAACAACAACAAAAACAACTGTGGTGTACATTCACATCTTAGTTACTTGCCATTTTCAATGACTGTTTCCCAAGGTTTTATAATACAAATCAAAAGATATTCGCAACCGTAAACCTTTGGAGCAACAAGTGTGGAGTGCTGATAGGACCAAAAAAAAAGGAGAAATAAGAGAAATGTCCAGCAGGACGTTCCCACTGGGCCAAATATGGGTCAGGAATTTGCACAGAGCTGGAGGGAAAGTGGTTCAGTGGGGATGTTAAAGTAAGGTCAGTATAATGTCACTGAAAGTCCAGCAGGTAGTGCTTCCCTTGTGGAATCCGAATATTTAGGAGAAGGAGATGTCCAGTGGATAGAGAGAAGTTGAACATTAGAAACAGATTTTTGGGGCTCTCTTTGGTTGTTTTAAGAAACTTTTTACAGGTCTAGGTCTGTTTGTAATTTTTTTGAAGTACTAAAAAAAGTTGGATTGATTTAAGGAATAGATTTAATTAGCATTTTAAGTTATCTCATCCCGATTTTTAAATGACATGGAGTGATTAAGAGCTCTGCAACTATGTTTTTAAAGATGGAATCATTTTAAACCTAATTATTCAAGCTTTTCGTCACTTTATCTTGATCCCTATTTGTATTCACATCAAATAACACATCCTCAACAAATAAAAATCCTCCCTTGGGAATAGATTTTGCTGACACAGAATGTTTGCAGATCTGACCTGAAGGTTTTATCCACCATCTGCGTTCTCCTGTGATCAGTAGAGACAAAAGCTCTACTTTCTGTCCGTGTGTAGAATCATTATGGGCATTTGCATAATCATCCCAACTGGGAAACAATGGCTCTGTTTATCGTGTCATTACAAAGCAGACAGAAATATTTTGCAAGGTGATGTAACTCCAAGTAAAACCTCTGTGCTTTGATGTGACTCATTTTCTCAGTGCAGTGCGCAGGTTTTAGGAAATGGAGCGCATGCTTATCACAGTGCAAAGCAAAAAAAAGTCTGCTTTTGAGAAAACGTTAATTGAAAAAAAAAGTTCTTCAAGAATGAATGTTAAGAGTTCTGCCTGGTCATGCAATGTTTAGCTATTTAATCAAGTTTTGACCATTCAGAAATGTCTGTTATGGTCATAGTAAGCACATACAGTAATACAGTATACAGCTTCTTGATCAAGCAGATGTATATATGTATATATATATATATATGTATATATATACGTATGACTAACAGGTTGGCACAGTTGTGTAATCACTGCCTTTGTACAGAGGATTCATTTATGACTTTTTCATGCTAAATTCAAGCTTAATCCTCGCTAAAGAGTGTGTAGGCTTGCTTTGAAGAATGCATGAGGTATGCAAATTGTCACCACATACATCCTTTTTTTAGAAAAATCTTTAAATCAGGAAATGGGACGAATGATTCATTACTATTTATCGTTTCATACTTCAAGCTTTGAAGCTTCCTGTTGTAATGCTTATGGGAACATGACCTATCCATATGTGTCTGCATGTTTTCTGCTTCATCGTTCCAGTTGGAGAGAAAAGGGTAAAAATATGGTTAAGATGCAAACATAGAAAAGAATATTCAAAGTTCAATTAGCTGAATAATCTTAAAGAATCTTGAAAATGAAATTTTACCTGGTCAAATATATTCTTTAAAATACATTTTACAAAACTATTGTAACCATAGAATCAAGAACGCTTGGCATAAATAAACCAAAATGAAAGTCTTGTATGACACTGTATTGCACTAAACTTTGGAGGTGGAAGTGGAACGATATAGAGCTGCAGGAGAGTAAAATTATTTTGAGGGATGACTTTTACAGGTGGCACCCTTGGTGGTTGTGAGTATGTGAAAATACTGGTTGACCAGATGACTTTCAGCAGACAAAGTCACCTGGCAGCAGGGAGATCTTCTGGCATGCCACAGACACACGTCCATATACAAATGTTTAGGGTGTAAAGTGAGCGACAGACTGGCCCATTTCCCTGTATCATGTTTGGATTCAAGCCAAGCCGCAGGGGTTGATGTATTTACAAGAGCTGATGATTAAAGATCACTTAAAGCCCGGTCTGGGGAATTTGTCTTTGTGTGTGTGTCACAGGATGACAGGCAGGGATGTGGAAGCCAGGGGATTGCAGGCTGCAGCGTCAGTGCCTGAAAACATTGGCTTGTTGTTAACCCTGGACTGTTCATCCCCGAGTCGCATCTCCAGCCGTGTGGTCTGATTCACTTCTCTGAGACAAGGAAAACAGTCAAGGTACTTACAGGCCAAATCCCACCAGGCACTCTGTAATCTCCATCGTCTTTATTAAAGAGAAACATTTTTCCAATATGGATTTATAGGGAAAAACATAAATCCCAGCGTTTTTGTAATGGCTTTTTCACACGTAGACGTGAATCAAAGGCAGGATTTCTGTTCTGTGTGCCACATACTGAAAGACTAGCCGTCAGACCTATCGTAATCTTCACTTTTACCACCCTTTCCTCCCCCCTCCCCCCTTTTTCAAAAAGAAAGTTGAAGGTTTATTAGAGTTGGTGGCCTATGATTGTGTTTTAATGAGAGAATGAGTGTGGAGAGCAGATAAGGCCCCTGTTCAGGCTGAGAGGTCCTCTGTGGGATTAGAATAATCATGAAAAAAAAAAACGCCATGTCTTTAAAAAACACACAATAGAATAAGACTTTTCCTGCCGTCCTCTTTCCCCTCGCCTATTCATCCGTCCATCCCTCTACACGCTTCCACCAGCGGGCCACTTAACATTCCAGTGTGTGATGGTCTGCTGCTTGCAGTGGAAGGTGACATTTCCTCTCATCACTGTCTGTACAGAGGCAAACGTGTGTTTTTACCGATTACAGAGGAAATGCGAGAAAACGTGAAGATGGGGTAGTGTGGCGAGAAGATGGATGTGAACGTGCGAGGGGGCGCGGTCACATAGAGTGATAAACAGTCATTCAAATACAGAACCAGTGCAAACTCGCCATGAGACTTTCAGACACAAACAGCAGCAGTCGACACTGCGACTCGCATTGTCCTCTGCAAACTTTATTTGCATTTTAGTCATTTAATGTCTCCAATCAGCCACTGAATTGGAAATCAGGATTGCGAGTGGGGTAACACAATGGTGTTATGCATATTGAGTAGCACAGAGAGATATATTTATGAGTACCAAGCTGTTTCAACGTCAGATTACTTTGGAAACTCAACGGATCCCAGTGCAGGCTCGGTTTCAAGAAAATAAATAAATGCAAGAAAAAGCAATGCCTCCAGAATGGTTCCTCCGGTTTAAAGGAGAATATGAAAAGGAAGATATGTCTTAATTGTTCAGGTTCGTGAAGATAGAGAACCAAAAGATGTCAAACTCTAGTAAATATTTGAAGATGATAATATTTCTGCAATCAATGAAAATGTTTTGTGTGACAAAATTAATTCAATTAATTCAATACAAGTTCACAGTTTGCAACAAACTGGATTGGACTGGTTACGGAGCGACAGGAGATGCTAACCAGACACACTTAATTAATCCATCCAGTACAAGCATCTCTACAAAAGCACAGGCTTGTCTGGTCTGGGCCGTTCTTATGTACGCTGACACAATAGCAAGAAGGAAAAACATCGGTAGTTACAGAAGCATTACAGAAGCAATTTCTGCTGCCCATCAGTCCTGGAGCTCTTGGAAGGCCATTTCCAGACTACATAGAGTCCATCACTCTCCAGTGAGAAAGGTTCTTCACAAAAGCAAGACCATTGCCAATCTTAACGAGAGCAGACATCCTTTCAAGTTTATTCTAAAGTGACAGCTTTCAGTGCAACAAGCTTTCCAAACCAGTGGAAAATATCATTTGTAAAGATTCGCTACCTCATAAACTAAACTGCTTCCAAAAGGGGGAGTTGGATACCGCACTTTGGTCTTACATAGCAAGGATAAATTGAAATCACTGCAAATGACCACGTCCTTTGATCTTGTCATATTTAGGGGAATAAACAGATGATCTGTGTGTCTTTCCATTGGACAGCATCTTATTTTCAGCAGCATCATTCATCACCAGCTGTCTTTCAGACCACCCAATAAGGCAAGGTCTAATATTCTCTCCTCCTCCGCTCAGCTCGAGATCTTAATGAAAATCTGAGGAGAATTTTGATGTGTGAGTTGACATCGAGTTGTGATTTCAAAGTGGAAGAGGTCTCCACAAAACGTGAAGACTGAAAGAACGAGATTCCCATGAAGGGCGTTGTGTACCTTTCCCTCTAATTGTCGAACAGAGAGAGCCGGAGTGTGATATAGGGGGAAGGTGAACTCTGTCCAACTGGAACTTTCCCGTATTTACTTCTCTTTGAATGCCGTTTAAAATCAAACCAGCTAATCGGAAAAGCTGTACCAGTTTTGTGGTGTGTATACAGTCTGTGACAGAAAGGAGGCAAGGGGATAGAAAGCGAGAGGGGTAGAGTTAGTTTAAGGCCTCTCTACAGGGAGAAGGGATTATGTTTCCTCTGCTGTCATGTGTTCTGACATTCAGAATGTTATTAAACTTCAATGGGCTGAGCTCAGGGTTCACTGATTACTCTTACTGGGGCTGAATCCATTATTCAGGGCTTATTTCACACCATGTGTGAAATCACAATCACACCTGCACACTTCACACACTGTCACATATTCACTTTGGAAGGGTCTCTCTCTCTTATTTATGTATATATATTCACAAATGCACATCCATATACATATTTGAATTAATGCATTAGTTAGTCACTCTGTCATTACCTCAGCAATGCTCTTTTGTTAACGTGGCTGGCTAGGCAAAGTTGTTGTGCGTTACTGTCGGCGGTGCCTTTGGGCTGCAAGGGAAAAAAGCGGTTTCGAATTTCAAATGTTTCAATCGTAATATGTCTTTCAAGTGAACTCTTGACATTGAGACCGTGAGGAGAAAGAAATTGCCCCCTCACAGTTCCAAGCGGCTACGCCCACCAAAAGGACTGCTGGAATAAAAAAAAGAAAAAAAAGAAAAGAGACGGAAAAAAAGTCCCCCAATTTCAAAGAACAGTCCTTTTCCAAGAAATGGAAACATCAATTGAAGTACTGCTTTGTAGTGAAGAGATTTAAAGAGGGAATTTGGGGTTATAGAAATATTTCATTGAAATGGAAAGCATTTTCTGTTTCTTAGCTTTGACCCTATCCACCAAAAAAAGATTGGCTCTGAATCAAGCTGGGTTTGGAAGGGAGGGCTCCCCAACTTTGATCAGTGGGGAAAGTAGCCCGGCACCACAGTCTCCTCATCTGTCATTCTGTCTGAGTCGATGTGGGGGACCATACATCTTACCCTCACCCCCTCTTCAGCTATCCTGCACTCTCTGTCTCCAGCTTCTGTTTACTACCTCCATCCATCTTCCCCACAAGGCCGACGTTGCCTTTGCCCGCTGAGATGGACAACCGGGAAACAGAGGAAGAGAAGGCAGCTTCGGGGCAACTGCTTTGCTCGAACTTTGGGAGGTGCCGGCAGCAGCGTCCTCGTGTTTCCCCAACAAACAGAAAACACATCGCAAACAGAGGCACTTCATCCTGATACTCAGACTAATTGGGTCTATGATTCGCTGTCCCCGAGTGACCATCAACGCCAGCGAGATGTGTGAGGGCCTATAAAGTTGCAGCTGGAAAATAACTCATCACCACCTCATACGTTTAGTTTACTGGGGAAAATGACTGCTTTGTCACTTATAAATCAACGGTTAATAGGATAGAAGTTAAGTTTAAAATTGTGAGAAAAAAAAGGAACTCAGTACTTGGTATGCAGGACTTTGAAACAACGTAATTCTTTTTGTTATACACCATTTTGTTGACCCAGAGCTTCGTCCATAACCACTAAAAACATACTTTACGCAAATCAGTCCGCTGAAGTGACAAATAATATCTGGAGTTAACCGACCTTTGCAACGGTGGAGACACGTAATTTTCTCAGGACATCTGACACTGTTGCACCTTCTGAAAAGATTGTGAGGGGTTAAAGATATTGCACTCTGACAACAGGAGCCTGCATAGAATTTCAACGCTATTTTAAAAAAATGGACACAAAACCAGCATGGCATGCTGTGGATTAAACACATTTTGTGTTGGGGAACTGCTGACAAAAAAAAATACTACAGTTATACAGGTGCAGTGACAATTAAAAGATGATGACTAATGAGGCTGCTTGCTTTGATGCAGTAATGACCAGCCTCATTATGTTAATTCTCTTTGGAGACAGAGGGTGGCTGGATTTGTCAGGTGTCACTCGGGGTTCATAAGTACATGCCTTCTTGTTTATAATCCAGACCTAACAAGTGGCAGCCAAGTTTACCAGTGACATATTAAACATAAGCTCTTTTTGCATTTGGCTTTTTCTGGCTTTACAAAACATATCCAAGAGCATTACACATTTGCAAATGATTAACTGAAGAATTTTTTTTTTAGTGAGTTTATATCCCCCTTTACCTTTTTTATTTTTTTAGAGTTTGTTACCTTTTAGTCTTATTCTCTGTATTGGCAATTTAAAGACTCATCTGGTTAGAGGGGATACGTGCCTTTTTTTGTTGTTGCCAGGAATAAAAGGTTTCCAAATGTTCAAGCAGATCATTTAGGATGTGCAGGCTTTAACCAGTTTACACCTGAATGGAAAATGAAGCTGCATCTACCCGGTGTCTTTTTTTTTTTTTTGGTTTACATAAAGCTGATGCTGTCTGATAAGCCTAATTATTATCACACTCACAATCCCTTAACCCTCACATTTAATTTCAAAGCACATCACCGTACATGTGGTTGGCTTTAAAAAAAAAAGAGAGAGATGCTTGTCTAAATTCGATGAAATGTGTTGATCAGCGGCACACTAAGACCGTCCGGAGGCGATTTCTGTCTTGACAACGTGTCAGATGCTTTTTTTCTGATTTCATACCGCCGTGAGTGGCAGTCACTAACACTAAAAGAAGCTGCCTGAGGGCTGGATGAATGAGAAACGATAGGTGCTACATGCTTTAACAGGGCTTTGCTCTCACAGCCTTTCTGTGCCTACGTCGGTCTGCATTCTTTTTCTCATGAATTTAAGTAGATGGAAAAAAAGAGCCCACAAATATAAACAGCCACTTCCTCATGCTGCTGGTGGGTGTGAATAAGGAGGCAAAAGGGAAGGCACGGACAGACGCAGGTGAATGAGGAGATATTTGAGAGACAAAAATGATGAGGAGGAGGCAACATCCATGAGAAAGGGCTGAGTGAGAGCAACTCCAAATTAGAGACCAAGGCAGTTCATTGGAGCTGCTCGAAAAGAGGAACAAGGTTTTCTTTCCTGATAGCTGCGGGGCTTTACTTCCGATTCAAACACAAGCTGACAGTCCCTATTGATTTCCTTTCCTCTTTACTTTGGACAAACATGGCTCGCATGCCGGAAGGAGATGCTGCTACAGAGTTAGTCTACAATCCTCTTCATCAATGCATTACTGAAATGCAAATGAAAACGAGGAGACAACTTAGCAATAGACCTGATCTGAAAGAACATGAAATCCCCCCCAAAAAAAAAAAAAATCAATAGCAACCGCTGCCCAGAGCAGCATTTTTGACTTTGTGCACCACCTCAATGCATTGCCTAGTGAGGCAACGAGACCAGTGTGGAATGTTGGCATTTGATCTCCCGGTGTTTTTTTCCAATTGTACCTGTATTTTATAGTGAGCCTTTTTGTTCCTTTGTAAGCATGCGTGGGTGTGCGTCCACTTCTGCTTTCCTTGGTCTCTTGGAAACTGGCCCTACCGTGTCTATTAGAGAGTCTGTGAATACATTTATCAGCCTGTACATGAATACGAAAGGTTTCAAATGAGAGATAGTCAGATAGATAGAGTCAGAAACCTTTACCTGGGGACAATTAGCCACTATCCACCTCTGAAACTCTATGCCCGAACAAAATATTCTCCTTCCACTTCTTTCTATTCCTCTGCAATTTCACGGTCCCAATAACTTGAAAATGTTGACATATCCTGAAACTTTCAGAAGAGGTTGCGTATCCAGATTTAATTATAGATAGGAATGGATTATTTGGTCTGAATGTGGAAACATTATTTGATTCCCCAAAGATTACTAACATCTAAAGTAAGAACACCAATGTGTAGTGACCCCCTAAGTCTATAAAGCAATCTCTGAAGTTGACAGGTCAATATTGTACTCATTTCCATCTATCTGATGGTTCAAATGAGTATGTTTCAAAGCATTAACGGTTGATCTGTCAGAGTTAAAACATTCTAACATTTTAATGCAATCTCTTTTAACATTTGTTTGAACTCCATTTAACTTAAAGAAATAAAAAAAGGGCCCATCTGGATGCTTACAGGCTAATTATTAGAATTTATCTTCCTCACTCTGGACAAATTCCTTATCTGCATCTAACTTTTGAAAAAGCTCTTACAGCTACAGTCAGGGCCAGAAATATTTGGACAGCAACACAGTTATCCTCCTTTTCCACCCTATACCTCAACACAATGGATTTGAAATAAAACAAACAATCTGTGCATTAACTGTAGACTCTCAGCATTAATGTGAAGGTGTTAGCATCCAAATCGCATTAACAGGATTGAAATAGCAACAGATTTTGTATGTGTTGCCCACTTTTCAAGGGATCAAAAGTAATTGGACAATGGGCAATAAGGGCTGAAATTAACTCAGAAGGTGTCTCCCTCGTTAACCTGTAATCAATTAAGTAGTTAAAAGGTCTGGGGTTGATTCCAGGTGTGTGGTTTTGCATTTGGAAGCTTGCTGTGACCAGACAACATGCGGTCAAAGGAGCTCTCTATTGAGGTGAAGCGGAACATCCTGAGGCCGAAAAAAAAGAAAAAATCCATCAGAGAGATAGCAGAGATGCTTGGAGTACCAAAATCAACAGTCTGGTACATTCTGAGAAAAAAGAAATTCACTGGTGAGCTTGGGAATTCAAAAAGGCCTGGGCGTCCACGGAAGACAACGGTGGTGGATGATCGCCGCATACTTTCTTTGGTGAAGAAGAACCCGTTCACAACATCTACTGAAGTCCAGAACACTCTCAGGGAAGTAGGTGTACTTGTCTCCAAGTCAACAGTAAAGAGAAGACTCCATGAAAGTAAATACAAAGGGTTCACGTCCAGATGCAAACCATTAATCAAATCTAAAAATAGACAGGTCAGAGTTGAATTTGCCAAAAAACACCTAAAAAAGCCAGCCCAGTTCTGGAAAAGCATTCTATGGACAGATGAGACCAAGATCAACCTGTACCAGAGTGATGGGAAGAAAAAAGTTTGGAGAAGAAAGGGAACGGCACATGATCCAAGGAACACCACATCCTCTGTAAAACATGGTGGAGGCAATGTAATGGCATGGGCATGCATGGCTTTCAATGGCAATGGGTCACTTGTGTTTATTGATGACATAACAGCAGACAAGAGTAGCCGGATGAATTCTGAAGTGTGCCGGGATATCCTTTCAGCCCAGATTCAGCCAAATGCTGCAAAGTTGATTGGACGGCGCTTCACAGTACAGATGGACAATGACCCCAAGCATACAGCGAAAGCTACCCAGGAGTTCATCAAGGCAAAAAAGTGGAATATTTTGCAATGGCCAAGTCAATCGCCAGATCTTAACCCAATTGAGCATTCATTTCACTTGCGCAAAACCAGACTTCAGACAGAAAGACCCACAAACAAGCAAGAACTGAAAGCTGCGGCTGTAAAGGCCTGGCAAAGCATTAAGAAGGAGGAAACCCAGCGTTTGGTGATGTCCATGCAGTCCAGACTTCAGGCAGTGATTGCCTCCAAAGGATTTGCCACAAAATATTGAAAAAAAACTTTTTTGTTTGGGTTATGCTTATTTGTCCAATTACTTTTGAGCTCCTAAAATGTGGACTGCTTGTAAAGAAATATGTACAATTCCGACATTTTCTATCAGATATTTTTGTTCAACCCTTTAAATTAAATGTTACAACCTGCACTTGAATTCTGTTGTAGAGGTTTCATTTCAAATCCAGTGTGGTGGCATGTAGAGCCCAACTCGTGAAAAATGTGTTACTGTCCAAATATTTCTGGCCCTGACTGTATAATATCTATATCCCATTTTCAGATGGAACTGAGAAGTCAGCAAGTGTTTGCCCCTAACTGGTACAACTGGTAAAAGACATGGATCTCCATAGGGAAAAAACAAAATATGACTGTCAGATTAAGACAAGTTAGGGAGTCTCAAAAATACCTGTGAAGAAAAAAAGATGACCCCTCTACCTTGTGTCCGGCAGCAAACAGGAACACTCCAAATTTAGTTTGGTTTGAACACTCCGAGCCAAATGTCATGTGACATCTTTGAGATGCTAAACGCTTGTAACCAGCCTTGATGTGCTAAGCTTTAGTGACACAGTGTCAGAATGAGGGATCGTATAGGTGCCGTTGCGATCACACTCTAGGCCCGAAGGCCACGTCTGACAAATATGTGATGCTGGCCTCGTGTGTGTTCTTCACCTGCATCTCAAACTCAGAAAAAAAGGGGAGAATTGCTTTGAAAAGCGGTAAACAAAAATGCAAAAGTCCTCCGAGCGCTGATGAAAGATCTCATGAAAGAGAAAGAAAGGCCGAGACAGAAAGAAAGGGAGAAGTAGCGAGATGTTAATTATACAGTCGACCCCAGGCTGTCAGGGTGAGGAAGAGTGTGGCCTCTCTGGCAGCTGATGTCACTAATCATGGGGTGTGAACCAGCATGACATCCCGCTATCTCTCACGAGACACACAAGCTCACTCGCACAGACACACAAATGCACGTATTGATGAGCGCCGCGGCGAAACTGATGAATTCTATGTCTGTGTGCTGATTGTAAGAAAAATTCAGACATCAGCTGATGCAAAAAAAAAACATCTCAAAGCTGTGTCAGACAGCACATTGACTCCATGCTTTTTCCGGCTCAAAATGATAAGATCATAGTCTTCTGTGCGCTTATGGAAATCCCTTTAAATGCGCTTGAAAGCTCATAACAGGCTTCTAAGTTTGAGATTCATTCAGAGCAAATGACAGAACAAGCAGCCAAGCAAAGCTTGAAAGCTATTTAATTTTGTTAACAAAAGCCTGCGGCTGATCCATGTGGAATGCTGTTTTTAATCTTTTAACAACCTTTTAATTCTAGAGGTCCTTGTAAAATTCCTTTTTTTTTGTCATGGGAAAAAATTGTTCATTTGATGAATGGATCTATGAGGAGAAAAGATGTTTGCACTTTGAGGTCTTTGCATTGTGAGTGGTGAACGTTGGTTTGGTGTAAGTCAGCTGCCGAACGTCTCAAAAAAGATTCTTTTACACCAATATCAGCTCACTTAAAAGTGGAATGTCTCACAATATTCTGTCACAGAGTGAAGGAACATTTCAAGAAGAGCCTGAAGATGATAAGATCTGTTGTGATTCAGCACAGTATTATAAAGTTGAACTGAATAGATGATTATTCAAAGGAGTTTGCATTAAACCGCTCACTAATGAGGAGAAATGTCATTTTATAAAGGCCTAACACTGTAAGTGGAGAGTAGCTTAACAAATGATCAGCTCTTAAAAAATGTCGACACATATCTTTATGCACACTGATGTAGGTGTTAAACCTCCTGTCAAGCTGCATGGACTCACCACCATTACATACTGCTAATTTAATTATAGTCTCTTCTTAACACGGGGCCTCATAACTGCTGCCCATGCTAAAGTGTAACAATTGTTACCATTGGAACTTGTTTGGAGACGTTAAAACACACCACAGTGCCAGGGCCATTTGCCAGTCGGATTTTCATAAGCTATGAAAAAAAACAATAGTTTGTTTTTGCCGTTGCAAAAGTATCATACCAGCCAAATCAGAGAATTAAGAGATTTTAGTTACTTTTAATCTCCGACTGTTTGATCAGTTTTCTGATTGTAAAGGTGCATGGATCAAAAGGAATGCCAGATAACACAATGCTGATATCGTCTGATGCTCCCCCAGTGCTTTATGACATGGCAGGTTTTGCCTCAGCATTAATTTACCTTCATATACGCTTTGCTGTATTTTGCGTTTCACTTTGACTAATGTTGAATTAGATGGTCATCCACAAAACAAGAGCACATGAGTGGTCATTAGAATATTAATAGCATAAAACATTATGACTAATTGCATTATGTCTTAAGATAAGTAAGTGTAAACTTTTTAGTTGTATATAAAAAAGTCTTTCACAGCTCTGGAAACACCTTTTCACTTGCAAAATGTGAGGAATAGCCAGGAATTTTTAAAAACTGTTAAGCTCATAGTGGCTGAGAGGCTCCACCAGCATATTAGGGTGAACAACAAAATCACTATGTGCAAAAAAATATGAATTGTACAGTCATTTGAACATCTTTGTCAGGAAAATATTTTCAAGTCCCCAGTTTTGAAAGCCAAAGATTAAACATGAATGATAAATTACTTAAGAGTGAAGTACATGCGTAGTGCTACTCGATTAAATGCGGTTTTGCCTCTGTGATTCGGCATGTGGACCAACAAGTCAGGGAACTGCAAACTGGTATTTATTACGCTGCAAATGCAGCAGAGGCTATTTCCCTCTCTCACAAATACAGTCTCAGATTACTTTGTTTGGATCACTGCGCTCATTTCAGACGAAAGCAGTGCTTTATCTTTCTCTATGTGCAATACCCAAGATCATATTCCATTTTCCCAAGCACACAGTTTAGAAACGTGGCTCTCTTGGAAATAATACAGATCAAAATATCAATAGTTTATTCCTTTATTCAGTTACAAAAGCATTATGCCTTCCTTCCAGGACACTTTGGTTAGAAAAAAAAAGTTATTTCTCAAAAATCTTGGTAGTTGTATCCTCTGATATATATTCCCCTGTACCCATTTATTGACCGGTGTTTTAGTTCAACTCTGTGACACCCTTTGCAAAGATAGAAAAAAAAAACCCGATAGCATTTCTGGTGATTTGAGTAGTAAAGTACAGTGAAAAATCAAAACAAAGAAATATTCCCATTGTTAAACTTCAAGCACTTAAAAAGAGGGAAAAAAAACATAAAAACCAACTAAAAAAAGATTTAGAAATACAATAGCCTCTACAGATAATTCAGCATCGGTATGTGTGAATTTCTTCCTATTTTCTTCAAAGTATCTCTCTTAGAATTTGAACTCTCCTTTATCATACATAGTTCTTGTTTTTTTCTGATTGTTTGTTTGCTTTTTTTTCTTTTCCCTTCTTTTATTTTTAAATCTTATTGTATATAAAACATGTTCGCCAAGGTAAAGCCTCCTCTGAAGAGTGCTGTGCTGTGTACCTATTAATACATCATCAGCAAAAGAAGACACGTATGAAAGAGGAAAGGAACGCATATTTGCACGACAGGTAACTAATTCTGGTACACTGACGCATGATTTAAAAGAGAACAAATGCTTTCACCGGGGAAGGGTAAATTTCTTTTATATACATAACTGATGGAGATCCGCATGATTTCAGAAATCTCTGACGGCCCAGTTATTTTGCTTGTATGACGATGTAGCAGAGTCATACTTGGATTTGGTTTAATCTTTTTTCATTTTTATTTTTTTCAACTTTTCAAAGCAGAAACTCAGAAGAAAAAAAAGTAACACACAGCCGGTTGTGGAAGCAGGAGATGAGCACTGCCTTTGTTCCGGCGCTTGACCGTTGCTGTAAATTGAGAGGTCGTAGTCAAAGGCTGACCTCTGGCGTCCAACAGCCGTGCAAGTCCCATTTCAAGAAACCAGCATTCCAGTCACCTTAAAAGTGAAATCACATATTCGGACACTGTTTGACTCACAGATGTTGAGTCTGTGTGATGACTATATTGTTTAACGCCTTTCAGGACAACCGAAGGATCTTGTGTAGTTGCGCTAATCCCCCCTCACTGTCCAGACTCTAGATGATTTTTGGTGGTTGAGAGAAACTAAAAGACGGGCAGGAGGACAAAGATGTTGGTGCATGCAGACGACACATCACTGAAACAGCTTCTGGATATGATCCAGCGTGGCAACTCCCCTGCTTTGACAGTGTTCAACTTAAAGAATCTAAGAAAAATGGGGTGGAGATATACATTTTTCCGACTGTCAATATAACTTATACATCTGACCATATATCTTGCATACAATGGTGCTTTGGTGCAAAAATAAAAAAGGGATGAAAAAAGAAATGATCTTTTAATTTAAATGAATTTGAGATTAACCGTTGAAGAGACAAATCCCTGACAGAACACAGAGAGGGGCTTTTTACGCATATCCTGAAGAGCTGCAGTGTGAGACCCCCTTTTCCCTTTACCATTACTTATGCCCTCATACAGACAGCGGAATGCGCTTGCCTCAAATAATTTTGGCCATCGTTGTGCAGGGAGAGGTGGATGTTTGACACCATCCGCGGGAGACATCTAAATAATGAAAATATGTGTCTTGAGGAACGGCTGCTATCAGAGGGATCCGGATACTGGGCCTATTTGGGGTTTGTTAAGGGACAGTTTTAAATAGGATTCCTTTCAGAACACAACATTTTAGAGCGATCACAGCTCCCCAAAAACCTTTTAACGTCTCATCTGATGCATGTTTTCGGTCGAGAATAAAATAAAACAGGTTTCGGAGGGCGGCGTTTTACATGTGCTTTAACACATTGCGGTGCATCAGGCACTTGTTGCTAAAGAAATGCTGCATTTGATTTCATAGGGGAGTTAAAATAATCATTGGAAGATTACTCTGTTTATGACTTGGATGCAGCTCGACTGTTAAGGAGTTATATGGATGGGTGGGAAACGGGTACGTCCCATGTGTCCTTACCGCCTCAGGAGAGAGCTACACAGACAAACAGTGGCGCTCAGCCATGAAGTCTCATGGTGAATTATGATTTTTCCATTAGTCTCAAGTCCCCTAGTGTTGATGAAAAACAGAAAAAAAAAATATTTATGCATGGGCAATAGACCGGAGACATGAGGTCCATCCAAACATGATATATTCATCAGAAATTGTGCAGTGTTCCGATTTTATATAAGAAAGCTAAGTGTAAAAAAGAGAAAAAAGGAGCAAAGACGACAGAAATGTTATCATACAATGAGCAAAAGAAAAACCCACTTATTAACGAAAAGTTCATTGATAATGAAAATAGTGACATGACCTTTTTCTTTACATCTACTCATGGCTCAACATTTGCTTTAGTTTATGCTATTTATCTCACACACAGGGGAGTGTAACTTAGAGATGTAAACTGCATCACCAACAGTCATTTAGAGTTATAGACACTAGCATTGTTCTGGGCCAGAAGTTTCTGTAAGGCCTACATGCCAAACCTTGGCTGTCTGCCCTCTGTTTTCTTCTCTCTCAGAGCTGCCGCCCAGATTGCTTGAAGGGATTTGAAGGAACTCCACCACTGCACAATGCAGCCATCAGCTTAACATTAACCTCCAGTAAACACACGGTCGCTAAAAATCTCTCAATGTGTGTGTCCTGCCTCTCTCCACCGCGAGCGAGGAACAGCCAGTTACAATGAGGATGGCTTTCTTTTTATGGGCCACTGAAAATCTGCAGGGGATATGCCACTGTCAATAAATTGCATGAGCTGCCAAATACGTCACAGGGAGTGATTTATGCAGTGCAATAATACGAGGAAGATTTTCTCTATACCAAATTCAGATTTGTCAGTTTTTGCTTTTGGCAGACGGTGACAGCAAATAGACTCCAGAGAATGTGAATGGATGTGTCATGAAACTCACAATAGCAGTAAATAACATAAGGTCACTAACAAAGCCACAGAATAATGTGTTTTGCCTAATTTTCTTCCCCCGTATAATTCATAGTGGACCTTTGAGAGTGAGCCCACCAACCATTTCTGTTGGTAAAATACTGCAACTCCCAAATAATGAACCTGTACGTTGCATTTGTGGGTTTGTGGATTTTTGAATGATTGTGCGGCACCGAGAAAAGGCATGAAGTGTTAAATGAGGTGTAGCAGCAAAGCTGATTCCCACAGAGGTAACCTTCAATCAAACGTAAATCAAACCACTTATGACAAAGCTCTGCCCCATTACAACAGCGTAAACCATGTACTATATAAGAACAACCGACTACGCTTCACAGAGCCCCTCCGAAATGAAGTGGAAACGTGACAGTGAAAGAGATAAAGAATGTCCCAAAAAAAACAATATATCAAATCATCAAAGCAGTCACAAAGTGTTTGTCCTCCTCTGCAACATCTATGCAAAGACGACTTCTATTGGCCATCAGAAAGCATCTAGGTAGTACAAGGTCAGCGGTGGAGGTGAGGATATTGCACACGCAGACTAACGTCAACAACTCCATCGAAATGGCACAGCGCAGGCGTCACACTGAAGAATAAAGTTCTTTCCCCCCCCCCGGCCCCCACATAAATGAACACTGTAAAAAATTCAAAAACGCTTTGTTATTGCAGCACACTTCCCTTCTTTTTTTTCTCTTTTTTTTTCTCCCCAGTATCTCTTTTTCAAACATCCACTTATTTTTAAAAATGCTGTGAGTCTTTGTTCGTGGTTCGTCAGGAGCGGCTCGAGAGTGCATTTTGGCAGTTAAGTTCAAGTCTTGTTCAAGTCGGGCGCGTTGACAGCCGGGCGAAAAGGGATTGGCCGAGCCGGACGGCCGTGAATTTTTCGAGGTCAACGCAGTGGTTTTGCTCCCCTTCTGCCCCACCCTGCCGAACCCTCGCCGCTAGCACAGTGACGCTATGATCACATGCCAGAGGCCCCCAGTCCCATGCTAGCGGTGTGGCTCATACAGGGCAGTGTCTGGACGGTCTTGGGGAAGTCGTGGGTGAGGATTCGTCCGTTCTCTCCGCCGCTCCCGTTGCCGCTCATCCTGGTCAGGGTGGAGCAGCGCATGGCGTCGTTGATGGATTGCTGCCGCAGACAAACAGTCGACAGTTAGTCCAGCAGAGCGCGTTTCAAACATCTGGAACAAGCGTTATATCTGGATCAAACAGAGAAAGCTAATGCAACAGTTAAAGCCTGAAGCACATTGAATAGTCAGGTTAGAAACAGACATGTTAGGCAACGTATCTGGGTTTCGTTACACAAATGTGTGATCAGAAGAGGTCTTAATGTTACGATCTGAGTGTGGCGCTTGCATGCTAAGAAATCAAGCTGCAGGACTAGGAGTTGGGAGTCACAAAGCTCTCTCTTCCTCCCTATTCAATAGAGTCGCCGAGTTATTCGTGGGTGGCAAATTGTGGTGCTGGTCATTGCGCATCGAGGATCCTAATTTGTAAAAGGATGAGTGTGGGCAGTGAGAATGGAGCCGAGGCTTCACACATTGGGTTAACGGCTTCATCCTTCCCCCTCTGGCATATCAAAAGCCACAAGGATCAAAAGCTGACCTAATGATGTGTGACGCTCGCGTGCGTGTTAAGGTGGACGCACGAGTTTAGCCCCGTGGCCGCATCCTCCTCTTTGTATAGCTGAGTGCTGCATGGGAATTGCAGAATTACTGCCGCCTCTAATTGAAACAATGTTTTGCTTCCTTCAATTCAAACAGCGTAAATGCACTGCCGGACTAATAGGCTCCTCGCCATCCTCATAAGCATACTGATCAGGTGTCTCTACGTGGGCTGATTAAAATATAAGAGATTCATGTAGAAGATCACATCTTGTCTTGGCCCTGCCATGTATTTGTCAGGTTCCATTAAGAGTGTATGAGTGTGCCCTGAGGGGCTTTGATGTTGACATAATAAATCAAAAGACTGCTGCAAATTTGATTTATGGATGAGATGCCTAACAGCTATGATCTCACAGCTGCTGGTAGATAAATTGCACAATTTCCAGGGAAGAATAAAGCAACTATTCCTTCACTTTCACATTTCTGAACAAACAACAACTTGAGTTGTACCCTTTTAGGTAAAAGCAGTGATGAAAGACATGCGAACCGCACCAGGACTGCCTCATGGTATACATATAAACGATGTTCACCACAATGGGCCCTTTGTTTGCCAGACAGTCAGCAAAAAGAGAGGGAGGAGCAGGGGAGAGATTTGCTTGGAGCGACAGAGTTAGATAGATGTACCACTGTGATTCAAATTGCCTTCATACCTGTCACGCAAAGTCAAATTTGCTGAAAAAGTGTGCACAAAATTATTGTAATGTTTTCTGTAAATTAATTTTAACTGGTGGCCTGCCAGGAGCATTTTGATTGCGAAAAAAAAGCACACGTAACCACACAATGAAAAATAGGTGATTTGAAGAGCTGCATGCTCAGTTATAGACATTTAGCACTACATAATTAGTCATTATTCCATGGTCTTCTGTTTGGTATAGATCTTTGTGATAAGCCACAGTGTTGGCTATGATACCTCCAAAATCTTACTGGGGGTCATTCCATGAGTTATGTCTCATGTTTTGAGTGAGTTGAATTTATGCTTTTCTATGGGGAGATAAATCTAAATGACTGAGGAAGTTATAACCTTTTACAGGAGATAGGCCAGGTTTAAATTGTCAGAATGAATAACTGAGCAAGTTTTGATTTCCAAAAACAGTACTTATAATAGCAACAAACATAATTTTACAAATAGATAAAAATACGTATCTGTTCTATTAGGCTGCACTCTCGGCCATTTAGTCAGTATAGAGAAATATAATAGTAACCATTTCTTTGATTTATGAAAAAAGGTACCCTCCGGACCTTTTTTTTATGTTTGCAATTGAAATATAAATAATACACATTAGAATCTTCCTTGTCATAAAGCTTTACCTTTTTCCCCAGTAGCCTACAGAAAAAAATAACCGGCAAGAAGTAAACATATTCTATTTACTGAAATCTACATAATCATTTTTTTGTATCAATCTCTGAGGATGAAGAAAACAGGCATAAGGACAATTTTGGAATCAAGTGATGAACAGTGCTGCAGGGGGTCAGTGACAGAGACTGAGCAGGGGGAGGGCTGAGGTAGAGAGGGGGACAGGAGAGCGGTTGCACTGCGGTGGAAGCCGTGAGAGGCCGTACTGTGATCACGGTTAGATGGGCGGGAGGGGGGTGGAGGCAGATGTCATCATCATCATGGTTTGATCACAGCATTTCCTACCCCGTGGCTGTGCTCTGCCCTTATATCTTAACAGTGTTGTTGGCGTACAGGCCGTAGCTCTGCAGCTCTGTGTAGGGGGCGCTAGCACCACTGTCTAAGGCTGAGCAGTGAAAGGCCTGAGCGGCTGTGGCGGCAGCAGCCCGCGCGGTGGACACCTTCATTCGGCGCGACTCGGTCCTGGACTTGTAGCAGAACTCCACCAGGGCCACTAGCATGGCCAGGCCAAGGCCCCCGATTAAGATGTAGAAGACTCCCGCCACGTTGCTGAGGCTCAGAGCGCTTGTCTTGTCCTGGAGGGGACGAGGGGGAGTGAAAATAGGGGTAAGAGAAGAGGGGTGAGAAGAGATAGTGGCAACAAAACACACATTTAACAGCAGACACATTTACCACAACGCAAACAGCCTCAAAAACAAGAATCTCAACTGACTGCTTCCCAAAGTTAAAACAACTCAATTAAAAAAAAAAACGCACACACCCAGACCAACGAGACTCACATAAATAACAATTAATGCAAATATAGTGCACAAGGACTGACGAAACATTACCACATACAGCAAGACAACATTATATTTAACCCACATGCCAAAGGGCCTGTCACACAAAGTAGGATAAATGTTATATATGCAAGCTGGATAAATGTGGATTCATTTTGTTTTTCTGATCTTGGAAATATAGCTAGAGTTAAACTTGGTAACTAGCAGTGGAGATGAAATATGTTCTTTTTTTTGCAGGCATGCAGCTGAAAAAGCTATCAGGAAACATTAAGTTTGCATCCCAACACAACAGGAAGACTCTAATGTCAGGGACGCTGAGGGAACGCTCCCCCAGAGCTGGGCATATTTTTCCATTTGTACCAGTGGAAACTTCAAAACTGTCATCAATTATTTGTACTGCTGCCAGCGTTCTCACTAAACATTAAATTCAGCAGGCAGCTGTAAAAGCCATTAATAAGATCTCCTGCTGCATGTTAATTGGAATGAAGAGCCTTGAGTGGCTGTTGACATCTATACTGGTTGAGTCATTCCATCATACCAGGAGCAGAAGCACGACGCAACCCGATAACACAGTAATAAATATGATGTATTGTATCAGAGCCCAAGTCCAAGTTGATTCTAATTGAAAAGAAAGAGGTATATCTGTATACCATAAATCAGTTTGAAGTGGTTTATTCAAGTTATAGTATGATAATCTCTTTGCCTTTTTTTTGAAAGACATTATTCATGCGATTTGTCACCTACAATATGCTATTTCAGTGTTTTATCTAGTCCTATAATTCGGTTTGTAATGTATTATTCTAGCGTTAAAGGAGAGTCTTTAATTCCTAAATCTGCGTCAGGACACCTTGCATTCTAATAAGCAAGTCATAATAAGGATCTTAAGATATGTCACAGCTATTTTCAAACCCCATTTCCAGAACAGTTGGGCAACTTTCTAAAATAAAATGAAAACTTCACTGTGTAATCTGTTAATATAAATCCACAGATTCGTTTGTGACAGGCAAAAGTCTCAGAATGCAGTGGGAAAAAAGGAATGTCCAAGGTTTTGTATTTGCACGAAAGGATGGGTCATCAGAGATTCATTGATCGGTTTAAAAAAATACGTCCTCAAAAGCATGAGCAGAGCGTTGATCTTTTAGTGTCTACTTTCCACGATAAAGAGCTTGTGGAAATCTTAAGGACACAGACCACTGTTTGATTCATGGGGGGAGCAAAACTGAGAAGGGGAGGGGTATTGTCAGTGTCCAAGACATGGATAACATGTATATGTTGAGGTATCATATACGCAGAGGCATATGTTATTATTTTTGAGAGGTTTGCTACCATCAAAGTAATTTCTTTTCCGTCAATGTAAGTTTTTATTGCAGCACGACAATGACAAAGCTCGTTTTGTGTGACTTAAAGGCATCACCTCATATACATGAAGTGTGTTCGCTTGGCCGACCAGTCTGCGGTCAAGACCGGCCATCATTCTTAAGTAGATATATTCCCATTAATAGTTTGCAGAATAATAGAATCTTTAAACAGATATCAAATGGGGAGTTGTGTAAATCAGGAGAAAATCTTTCTTGTTTATAGGCAGTTTGAGTTTCATTAGGATGGATAACAATTTGCAGTTGCTTTTGTTGCCCATTTGTTGCCCATTTTTGAGGCCCATTTTCTAACAAAACTGTCAGTGAAAATTTTTACTTCTGTTTTATATTGTTATAGGTATTTTATTTATGATAAGGTGTTTATGTCAAGTCAAGCATGTCTGGTTAGGATTTTTGAAAAACAGAAGATTAGGTCAGTATACAGATTAATTCTCTCTCTCCAGCTGAATGTGTCTATCATACACCTGAAGCTAAGAAAAAAAACATCCTAGATATATTTCATGAGAAGAAATTTCATGCAAGACAATTTAGAATAAATAAGTAGCAACGTGTGTAAGAAGGTTTTCTTAAAAATAAAGTAGTTAAAGTAAAATGAGTAAATGAGTGAAACACCAGCAAATGAAATGTCATGAGCTTAAGAGGATTGGATAGTTTTGAATTTTTTTGTGGCTAAAGCGAGAAGTTTAAGTCAGGAATAAAATAAACATCATAAAAAATCCTTAAAACACAGCATATTCATAACAGCATATACAGGATTGTTCCATATATATATACCATGCTGTTGGCTGTAATATTCTTTTTTCAGGAGTAATAAGGTAGATCAACTAAATTTATTCTCTGTGTGCTGGATCGCCCCCTGAAATAGTCCCAAGGTTGAGTGGATATTAGGCTTCAAACATGAAATGTTTGCAGATATTACTGGCTGGAGAGCTAAAAAAAAGCTGGTTGGTAAGCTTACTGGAGAACACACACCAGGAAATTATTCATACAATACCATATCATATTACTTGAACTTTTAGCAGGAAGTTCAACAACATCCAATCAGAATGAATCCAGTTTTTATTTATTGGAATAAAAGGTTTACTTGGTTGATTTGTTTTGACATAATATCAGATGATTAAACAGATTTGAGTTTATTTAATGGTTTACTGTCTTAATGTGGTCAACAGTGCTTAGTGTTAGGAGTAATTTGTATAGTTGGAAAATGTTGTCTTCCCAGTTAACCACAGTGAATTACAGAAGTAAAGTGCTGACCAAGCTAGTAAACTAATGGGTGTCCATCCTCAATATATGAAGATGATAGTAACGTGGTAGCCGTTCAGGGAACATGACTGAACTCAAGCAGTAAGCTGCATGATTTAAAGTAATATTTATAACGGATGTTTTCCCTAGAAAATGCATCTATTGAAATGCTTAATGTGTCCATCTCATTCAAGAAAATTCTGCCTTCAACCTGCTAACATGTTGATTTGATGAATATTATCATTATTTTTCGTCAGCTCTCAGAAAAACATAGTGAAGCCTTCACTAGTTAGTTGATAATCATCTACTGAACATTTGTCATTGTTGAAAATGATTGTCTGTTACTCTAAAAAAATCTTACTTTGCATCTAACTACTTCCTGTGAGGTTCACATATGCAGCTACTCATTCTCAAATTGCTTGTCATGCATTTTTTGAGGCTGTGCCCTTCACGGAAAATAGTTTGACACCTCCGCATCAAAATGTCAACAATCAGTAGAGGGCTACAAATTCTTGACAGAATCAAGGTTTCACACAGAGGTGACGTGAAGAAAACCGAAGAGCCGTAACCTAACTGTCAGGGAAAACAGCAGGTAATGACGCCTGTAAATTTATTGGCATAGCTGGTGAGGTTTAAGGTTGATGTTGTAAACTGAGAGATTATTATGATAGGATTATTTCAAAGGCCAGAAGGCAAAGATTATTGCTCAGCATAATGAATTAATTCTTCACCTGCCATCATAACATGCCTTGTACTCTTTCTCTGAGGAGATAATTGTATTCTGACAAATTGTGGTCAGGCTTTGTTGATTTTAAAACTACTTTGAAAATGCGAAGTCATCTCAACACTATCTTTGTGTGTGTTTAGGTGTGTTTACCGGGTTGGAGCACTTTCTAAGCCTACATGATGAGCAAAGTTAATATAAGTATAGGGAGATTTTAACAATGCTCTATAATCCTTCACATAATACCTAATTTACACAGTGGGAACGAACAGTGAATCTCTGACAACAGCATCTCATCAGGGAAGAGAAAAAAAACTAAAAAAACACCAGAGTACTGGCCCAAATGTAAGACATTTTTGTCTGGACATGACACAGTCAAACGTGCGAGTCCTGCTACATTAGAGGATCATATTGTTGTAATCAGAACAGCTGGTTCTTTCTTTATACTCATACAACCTCTGTGCTGCAGAGGGTTAATTAAGTTTTGTGTTGAGTGAGCTGGTTTTAGTGTTTTGCATCCAGAGTTTTATTTTGGAAACTGCCTTGGGCTGACTTAAGTTGTGGATTGGCAGTATATGGATGAGCTGAACTGAATTTAAATGATCCTGCGTTTACATACAGCATATCTGCCGCTTCTGATCTGCTGTACCATATTAAATTTCCACTCAACGCATGGCCCTGTTCTTAAACAGTAGTTTCCTTTGAAGTAGGCGGTAGAAAATATTCATCCACGTGAAGTAAGAAAAACAAATTTTATGCGTTACCTACATGTAAAAACTGCATGTGCTGATAAGTGTTCACAATTCAGCAGCGGGAGTAATAGAAGTTGTTCGATTGATCATTTCAACAACAGAAGTGAAAATGATTTAATCAAATGTAAAATCATATTTATTTTATCATAATTCTTTTCACTTTTATGTTACCATAATCTATAAAAACAATGGTGAATAAGCGGCAAGTTCTGAGAATCCTTCTTTAAATGAATAATCATTGTCAGTACTTGTCTTGCATTCGGGCCGATACCTGGTGCTACAGGAACCACATAGGGGGTAGTTTTCTGCAAGGTGGAGGCTGAGGGCTGGTTTTGGTGCTGGTTCAGAATCAGGGCAGAGTTATGCTGGGGGTGGGTGGGGGGGGGATGCGGTGAGGTGACAGGTTTGGGTTGGAGACTAACCTTTCTTGCGGCGTCGTTGCTGCCACACTCCCCTTTATCGTACCACCATTTGTTTTTCAGTTTGTCTAAGACGGCTTGCTCATTGAGTTTCAACACCGCTAGGTTTACTGGGATTCTTCCATCCATAAGGAAATAACATAAATAACATATTATACCATGTTATTTTATGTTATTAATTCAGAAACACAGCAGCAAAATACATCCACACAATAATGCTTGGGCTAGCTTGCGTATAGGTAAAGAAAACAAAAAGCCATCACACACATACACACAAATATGCAGCATAAACATCATAATAAACATTGGAGTCAAAGTGATATTCATTAATACTCCATCTAGCTCGGGTGGCTGGCTCCTTAAGGCAGTAGATGTGTATTACTATATCACTTTGGGTAACCGGCACACTGCTTTCCTTCACTTGGACAACACAAACTTTTTTTTTTGTTTATATTTGTTTTTGCTGAAGGACAAGGGGAAAATTAGCCTCATCGTACGAATAAACCAGCAACAATTTCACGGGTAGCAAACTCGTCCATGCTGTCTTAGGAAATGGCCAAGCATGGACATCTCTGTTGCTTGAATTACTGATTAAGTTTAAATTATTGTTGGTTTGCTTTAAGCAGGAAAGTTGGTTGAGGTGATCTCACATAAGTTCAACAGGCTCAGTAAGTGTTGCTGGAGTGAGTGTGGCGCGTGGGCCTGCCGGTTACCCCCTCCCAACCCCGTCACCCGCAGGGTTTATCAAACTGGCTCTGACCTTGGAGTCCCCGCCCCCGCTGCCGCACTCTCCCTTGTCGTACCACCACTTGTTTTTCAATTTGTCCAAGAGGCCCTGCTCGTTCAGTTTTAACACCGCCAGGTTTACTGGATTTCTTGAAAATAATATGAAATGATAGCCATTAGGAGACAGTCTATGGGACAGATATAAAGAGATTGGTCGGATGGTGGTGGCGATTATGACAAGGCTGACTAGTATTTAGGCTTTCTCCTGCTCCTGATATGAAGCAGGAGTTCTGGTTTTTAATGCACATGTTAGATGCATTCTTGCATTGGGCTGAAACGCTTGAGTGCCCGTACAAGTAGTAGAGACAGGTTTTACCAAGCGGGGGCCTTAGAGAGAGGCAGAGCATGCACTCCTAATCGAGACATTTTAGATATGACAGTCAAGGCTGGAGATAGTCATTTCCTCTCAGATGTCCCAGCACACACATTGCTATGGTAACTAACCTATCAAAATTCAACTATAACAGTATTCTGGTGAATAGAGCCTTAAATCGATTCATCCATAACTATCAACAGAGCCACATGCAGCCTGAGGCTTTCAATTGTTGTTGCAGGCAGGTTTGTTCTGAGTGCATTCTTTCAACAGGCTGAGAGGAAAATTTGTGGCCATCTATAGCTGGAGTCCGGTACTCATCCAGCGCATCCAGTGTTGCTCTCTCTCTTTCTCTCTCTCTGGTAGAAATGTTTGTGTGGATTTCTTATACTGTGGACAAAGACTCTCCATCCACTGACTGCAGAAAGGCAGAATTTACATTACAGAATTTTATATTTATGGCTCCCGTGTCCGTCACTACATCAGCAGCTGTAAAAAGAATGTATTTGTTTTTTGTGCTATTCTGCCTTTCTGTTTAGAAGGCACTGAAAGAGCCTTTAGTCTCAGCATCGAGTGTACAACACAGCTATAGGGAACAAATATTTCCACAGGGCTGGTAAAACCTGAGATTTCTTTCTCCGCCCAGAACATTCAGACAAAAAGAAAGAAGTCAGAGTGTATGGGCATGAATGGCCTGTTGACCTACAGAGGCAGTGCTTAGTTTGGTCAGTTTGTGAGGTTGAGCAGGTGTGAGGTAGGCTTCAGGATGTTACTGGGATGGGGAAAACTGGCATGAGGCTGGTTGAATGTCACACATGTAAGAAATTGAGCGGCAGCACAAAGTTAGTACAAAACATTAGATGGGTTGATCAGAACGTGTTCTCTGAAGATGTTCCTGTAAAATGAAATCACCCCAAAGTGCTTATAAAGGGTCACTCAATCAAGCCTGCATTGCATTATGGATGATATAAAGCAACAAAAAAAAAACTAAACAACATACAGTACAGTGCAAAAGTCTTGATGTGGACCTTATTTCTTTATATTTTGCAAATCTTAATTAGTTTAATTTCTTTTGCCATTTAACACTGACATATAAATAATTCAGGAATTGAAAGGACATCATACCTAATAGGAGGATCCAAAATTGTATAAACAAATAGAAAACAGCTTTGCAAAAATGTTTTAAATGATATCTCTATAGATGTGATTACGCACATTTCAAATAAAAAAAGGAAGGAATCTGCTGTTAATTCCAGCTGACTCCTCAGTAAGCGGTGCAGATATAGTATTCAAAAACACATAGCAGGTATGATTGAACTCAAATTCATAGGCACTTCACAAATTATACATGAGCATTAAAAAAATGAAACCATTCAAATTGGCCATGCACCTATTCCACTCATCCCGTTATGAATGTTTGTTAGCTGTAAAACAAAACACGGCATCAGACATTGGTAGGTGATCCTGATGGCAACCACACAATGACATCAATTACCCACCAATTAACACAAAGAGAGGTAGATAATGTTGGCCATCCTCAGCTGTTTAAAGCTGCATCCTGCTGCTATATTGTGGGTCTGGACCAACTGCACTACATGACTTGGGTGCAGATTAATTCTACCACCTGCCACTAATCACTATCCCTAATGCAGCACTTACTTCTTGTATAATATCAGATTTGCATGAAATTTAAAAAGGAGTGAGTCTTAAGGAACACTTTGAGTTAGTATCCTGACCTCTGGCTGTCAGCCAAGGTGGAAACCTGAGTGAATCCCCAGCCAGACTGAATGAAACCTTCCTTTATGGCTCCTTTCATTAAAATGAATGAGGCCTATTAGAGACAGATTAAAAGCTTCAGATGCCACCAGCATCTGCACTCTCTCTGTGGTTGTGGGAGAAATCTAAATGGGAAGTTGGTTAAGGTGTTAATGTAATGTGAAATGACAGCTGTTGCTCATCGATGGCAGAACTAAACCCAGAATGAATTATCATTCATTAGATCATTTATCACATCAGATACGAAAAATCCAACTCACTGACTTCACATTCAAGGTGTGAGCCCTGGCTTAAGTGGGAAAGTAGTTATTTGAGATGTTGACTCTTTAAACTGTAATCCAGCCTCAGGTACTGGGATGTACAATTACGTTGAGCAGATCTATTTGAGGGGGATACAGGTCAAAGCGCATTAAATAATACACCTCATGAGTTTAAAAAAGTTTGGAATGTTATAAGAAAGCTGCAGTAACTGTAAGTGTGACTCACTCCTACTTCACACTTCTGCTAGTGCTCACAGGTCAGCTTGAATAGGGCTAGCATATGCACACACAAACAAAGACGGCCGGCATGATCAAGTTGTTAATGTGAGTGTTTGTGATGTGTGGAATGGATGAACAAAAAAAAAGGAAAAAAGTCTGATGACGACTTTCTGAGTCATGCCATGCTGTCAGCATCTTATCAGCTCGAATTAGCAATGGAGAGCAGAACATGTCAGTAAACATGCTGTGGTATCATGATGAAAAGATGAATAATTGAATTAAACTGCATGAAATCTCTCAAAATCAGTGCGAGTTCAAACTCGCACATCAACAGAGGCTGAAAACACTTAATTCAATGGACAGGTGAGGGATAAAACATATGATCTAGCACTCAAAAGAAGCAACTGAAGGCTCTGATTTAGCCACAGCACAGCGGCAGGGTTTACCTGAGAGGCGATCCCTTGGGTGTAGCGATCCCGTAACCTTTAGAATCCAGGTTGCCGCCCACCTTCATTGTGTCACAGGGTTTCCTTTGCTCTATGTACTCATTCATGGTGGACTCCAGCAGGTAGGCATACTTGCCCTTGGACTTGCGGACTCTCATCACGCCCTCGTCGGTGGTCTTGACGAACACTGATGGGTCAGCTGACTTCATGTAGGACCACATCTTCTCAAAGACAGCGATCTTTGACCTCTGACAGCAACAACAGGGAAGGAGTGCCATTTTAAATCAGTGATTTTCTACCTATATGCTGCAAACTGAAAGTCACAGACAGCAAAAATACATTTTCAGCTGCTAGGATTAAAAAAAGCACTTGTAAAACTTGTAAGAAAAATCTTTGGCTGGGAGTTTATCCTTGGATTCTGTCAGGCACCACCTACAGTCTCAGAAAAGCACAGACTGCTGACAGCACTGAGAGATGCACCGGCAGGGCCGAGTTAGAGCGGGCAGGCCGGCCGGATGTTTGCATTTCTACTTTTGGAAAAATGGATTGAAAAGAACACATTACAGTCCTGACACTAACATCTAAATAGGACTCTATTTGATTTAGCGTCCTCCATTTTGAGATCCTCTCTTTCTTTCAAACATTCATGACTGAATTACCCTATTGTGAAAAGTGAAAAAAGGGTGAATAGGAAGAGTCTGGAGTCATTCATGTAGAAAGCCATTTTTTTTGGTGGTTTGCCTTGGGTGGGACTAGATTAGCATATTCATATGCACCACTCATGCAGCACTTTATTCTGGGTAGTTAAAAGTAGTTGGTCATTTTAAACATCAGGGACAGAAACTCACATTTCTGTGAGTAATACAGAAACAGGAAATGCAATGGCTTTATCACTGGGACTCATAATAGTTGTTAGAGTACATTTTTGCTTCCTTACCCTGAAGAACTCTTTGGTGGAACCAGCATCCAGCGTCCCATAAGCAATCTCTGTCTGCTTAGCCAGATCCTCTGCACTTTCTATTGGAGATACCATCCTCTCCACTGTGAGGAAGGCAGCCAAGTTGGCGGTGTAGGATGAGATGATGATGAGGGTAAAGAACCACCACACTCCACCAACAATGCGGCCCGAAAGAGACCTAAAAAAAAAAATAAAGAAAACAGATGGAGAGGATGTTGTCGGCTCATCAGAATTAGTTGCCATATGTGGAAGACACGGTCTGAATCCAAATCATGTGGATCCTTAATTCACAAAGACAGTTAATTATATGTTTGAGTGGAAATGAAGCAATAAATAGCACCAGTCTTTTTCTCCGCAGTCACCTTTACATACAATCAATGAGAGCAATCTAAATACCTTGTGATGTTCACACATCATGAAAATGACCTACATTGCATCACACTCTTACTGCACTCCGTTTCAACAGGCTTCAAGAGCTTAGCCCAATCTGCTGAGGAAAGATAACCAGCTCCACAAAGGCCCACTCAGCTTCCTGCCTGCCAAATTAATCTCACTTTAAGAAACTTGCCAATACGTTTCATGGAACCACACGCATTAATTGTTTGGGATTAGTAAACAGAGGAGAACACTTTAATTGCACTTTTAAGAAATAAATCAAATAAATAATGAAGAGCAGCTAAACCGCTGTCTTTCCTCTCTCCGTCTTTTTTTTTCCACCTCAACCGAAGCCAGCTCGAGCAGGGGCAGCAGAACTGCTGCGTTACACGTCAGTCCCCCGACATGCGCCGGGGCAGAGAGTGGCGGAGCTTATGCAACAAAAATGACACAAATCTGAAACAAAAAGGGCTTTTGTGATTCACCTTTGTGCCGTCAAGCCAAATTGAGCGTGAACATGAAGGCAAGATTAGGAAATGAGAGGAAAGAAAGACAGAAAAAAGCAAGGGGAGCTGAAAAATAATCATTTAAGATGCTTTGAAAATGATGGGTGGATGATGAAAGAGCAGCGGTAGAGCGAGCAAAGAGGAAACACAGAGTGGATGCAGAGCTGCCTTTGAAAGCAAAGCTGTCTGCTGGGTGTGTGTGTGTGTGTGTGTGTGAACATCAGCTTATGTCTGAATATTTGACTTCACTGATCGCTGCTTAGATTGGCAGAAAGTGAGTTCAAACTTTTGACTGCTTCAAAAGGAAGCGTGCATTTCCAAACAGTGAATATCTAGTGGTAATGCAAGTGGTTGCCTATCGAGTTTACAAAAACCTTCTGCAGGAAATCTCACTGTTTAAGTTTTGAATTGTCACAGAAATAAAGAAATAAATATTCACACAGTGCCAATCGCATGACTAACAGCTCAGTTTTTAATCTTTTTTATATTAAATTCAAAAAGTTTAAAGAGCATTGGTAACATTTGTGTGCAGACATTGCACCAGAAAGACAAATCTGTGAAACTGTAGGATGAGTAAAATGTTTCAAAGTTACTTAACAACAATGGACACATTTTTAAAAAGTCAGGGGTTCACAGGCTAGTCATGAGTTGGTTGGAGGCTTTACAGAAAAGCAACACTCATTCACCATGATAATGTCCCACAGAGAAAAGAAAACAGAGCTGAGCTCGTGCTGATGGCAGCAGTTTATTTGTCAGCCAAAATTAAACCCATGAGAATGAATGCACCTCACCGACAGCCAAAATTGCTAAAGATTCCATCATACTGCTCTGCTGCTTTTGTAAACATAAGGATTTAATCCATGAAAGAAATTATTAATTCAGAAATCGAGGCAATTTAAAAACAAATAAACTTTAAAGTATGAAATTTGGTTTGAGGTAAAAGTCTTGTCTTTTCAGCACTATCGAGGGCTCAAAATAACAGATGAAAGAGATAAGGCTCTATACTGGCTAACATGGACTCTTGAAGGTTGTCATTCATTCTGAATGCTGGGCAAATAAGTCAGAAGGTTGTCCATCATGCATTGAAGGTTGCCAATGCATGATGGACTCATCAATGTAAATGGAGTAGTGAGAAAGTGGCCCAACTGCCAACTAATCCAGTTTATTGAAAGTGTACAGTTTTTACGCAGTCTGCTTTTTCATAGTCCAAACCATTCAAGACCATTAAGAACAGCACATTCCCCTTAATTAGTTTGGATTTTTTAGAGCACAAAAACCTTGAAGCAACCGTTAGCTCAACCTGTTTAAATGTGCTACTACAAAATCAATTGTCTGTATATTGCCATTATAACTACTTTCTAATCTCTCCACAGTTCTGCTTGGAGAAGAACAATGTGACAATTCAGAAAAAAACATAACTGAGGGGCAAGAAGAGGGCAAGAGTGTGTTTGGATGAGGCAGTGGGGGAAAGACAGAGATGAAACGTACACTGGGCAGTACCACCAGGGGCAAATCTCAGCTTTGGTGGGTGCTGCCCTCAGGAGATGGCAGTAAACAGCTATCTAATCCGCTCCATTTGGTTGTCCTTTTTTCCCTTCCCCTCTCCCCCCTACTTACTCTTTCCACTTCGCATCTCCTTGTTTATTCTTCGTGTGCTGGCAGGCGGAGAGAAATTTGCTCTGGGCCAAGACAACAATGGCCCACACCTTGCCACCAGCATTGACCCGTTCAAGTGCGGCCGCTCAGACAAACACAGGCTCCCTACCAAAGGAGAGCGTGCGAGCTGGCCTGCGCAGGAGAGCAACGAGGTCATCATTTGCGAGCGGTGAGGAGAAATGGTCGCAGTGTGTCCTGATGTTTGTGCGTGGGGGTGTGTGTTGGCTCTGCTGCAGCCGTCTTATTCACGAGTTGAGTGGAGCAACTGGCAAACACAGACCTGTTTCTCTCTGCTTGTTTTCTTTGTGTAAAGCCTTTTCTTTGAGTTTCCTTTCTGCCGCTGTTGCACTATAGCACAGCCGCCAGTATCGGTGCCTCGGTGAAACCTTAACTAAGCTGTCACTTTACTGGAAGAGAAATGTTCCAAGTAGCTCTCTAATTTCATAGTCTTGTTAAGAAAACGACCAATCAGTTATCCATTCTGCCACTCTTATTGCAATGGAGGGAAAACAACACGAACAGGAGCCGCAACACACTCTAAATCATCTGAAGTAAGTTAGCGTGGGAGGAAAATCCATTGTATTCTGTGTGTGCGAGTCATTAGGGCTCAAATGATGAGAGGACAAATGGAATTTCGTATTGACACACGTATAATAAAGTGCATTGTCATTAGCATATAAATATACCAAATAATTACTACTTAAAGCCTTTGAAGCCAACAGACTGGCCTACATTTTCCATGCC
>JABUIW010000032.1:4207189-4245108 GCA_013363375.1 Menidia beryllina | reverse complement strand
GCATCTATATATATATATATATATATATATTCTGATGCACATCCATTTCAGGCCTGCCAGGACATTCCAAATTAGGATGGGGCAGAAGCAATTTTAGGGCTGGTAATTAGGAGAAAAAGAAAAGACATTGTTTGAAACAGGTGCCACAGCTTCATAAATCTGCCTCTGATGAGCTGAGATGGATGGGTCTTCATTTTGTCAGCGAAAAAAGAAAGTTCTTCAAAGAAGATCTGGAAGGGATTAGCAATTTCCTCTGTCTTCAGCGTAAAATATTGAATAAATTAAATTAAACAATATGGTGTATTTTAATTGTGTAAAAGGCAAAGGTCCAAGCCTTGGTTGTATACAGGTGATCTCTGATCTTTTAGACCTCTCTGCATCGAGAATCATCATCATCAATTTTAGTGGAAAAACACATTAAATCAATTAAATGCAACATTTCCATTGTCGCTCTTTCCTAAGGGGAAAGAGCTTCAATGTGTCTGCACCAGTCCTAAGGGAGCAAACAAGCTGCATATTTAGGGCTAATCTCATTTCCATTTTGGGGAGACTGAGTGGCAGTGATCATCTAATCCTGGAAACAAAGCGTGGTGGGCATTTGACAGGGCTGCAGTCTGAGATTGGGAAGATCTACTTTTTTTTACAAAACAGGAAGGTATGGTCAAAGGGTGGGATTCAAATTCATGTTCAGTTTTGTTCTCGTGAAAAGTGGGATGTCATGTCATAGATGAATCAGATCATTTCAGACCCAGTGCTTCATCTTCTGCAACGTGAATCCCACCCACAACCCCCACCCCACCCCCTGGAATCTGCTGCAGCACTAAACTCTCATTAGTTTTCCCCTGGCTGGCCTCCTCTTTCTCGATATAGTAATTAGCAATGACTAATGACTTGCAAGTTTAAAAAATGAGCCAGTAATGGCCATATTACAATGGATTAGTAATTGTAGAGGTTTAAACGAGAAAGAAAATGGTCTCTAATTATGGTGTGATTCTACAACAAATCGAGAACGGAGAAGGGCAACAGTACCTTCTCATTTTTCCTTAAGATTTAATGAGACAGATGTGCGTTCTTAATGACTGCTTATGACCAACCCCATATGTCTGTGGTGGATATGATACCCGAGGTGTAGAAAAGACCAAGAAAGTGGCAGTTGTAAATGAGTGACACCCTCTAAACAAAAACCTACAGATATAGACCTACTTTGAGTGAAATATCCACAAACGTCTAACACCTGGTGTCAGATAGCGTATGCTGGATGATGGGCTCCTGCGGTGCAGTGAACCCAAGATAAATAAATTTTGTTTATCTGCAACACATAGCAGGGAATCCACTGTTTGTTTTTCTTCAATCTCATAAGATAAACTGAGCATCTTACGCATTAATTATTATAAATTGCTTGAAAGAAAAGACTTCTGTAATATAACCTTTGCTATATTTTGAATTGGCTGGGTTGTTACAAGACAAGTAGCTAAAATCTTTATGATTCTCCATAGTCTCCTTGGGCAAAATAACTAGCTCCTTAAAGCATACATGACCCTATGGGCATGATATTCGACTGAAATAAAAGCATGATTTGCTTTTCTGAAGAGCTGCTCGTGCCCTGATCAGTGTTGGTCCTGAAACCACCGACCTGAGGGGAGTTTAGGTGATTCTGCAGTGGCCCCAGTCGGAGCTTAAGCCTCAGCAGACACAGCATGTCGGATCGGTGTGCAACACATAATGCTTTTACAGCACTTCCGAGAGCAGGAAATATGCACTCTATGAAAATGTGCTTGTCTGTAGCTTGCCTACTACTGGCAACCTCTCAAACCATCGCTCAGTATCTGTCTCAGTAGAACCACGTGATGCTCAAGAGGACAAAAAAATCGGGCTCAAAGCTAAGATGTAGCTTAACTCTGGTTTTTGTTTGTTGAGGCTCTTATTTTGACCATCTCATAGTTCTCATTTGTTCATTTCACAGGTCCTCCATCCAAACTGACATGCATGCTTTAAACATGTAGAAAAAGATATATAAAAACAATCTAAGCAAGCCTCTTCCCTGAAAGGTCAGAATTATCATACCATTGAGTTGAAAAGGGAATATTATGATAATGGTTCCACCCTGAAGCTAACACAGCTGAAGATGGTTAACTAAACCCTGTCAAGCTGACATAGAAAAAATACAAAAGCATTAGGATTGTAAATACTTTGTCAATGTTTAATCCGAGTTAAGTGGATGCTCAGCAACATATGTTTCCCCTAAGTAGTCGTGTATTAATGTAAAATGTATACCCAAAAGGCAAATTGTGTGTGTTGATAAGGTGATTCAATTAAGTTGTGACTGTAATTCTCGTACTTTTGCTAACGGACATGTCCGCTGAATGATATCGTGGATGCTGTCTGTGCAACATGCAACTTGAGATAAGTCATTGCTGGCAGGCTGTGAGAGTACTCGCTGTGCACCCACACACATACGCAAAGCCTCTTAGTCACTCTAGCAAGAAAACATGAGTCCAAAGACAAATACATCACAACTGTTCACAGGAAATCAATACCAACAGCACACATAAAACATAAACAGACTTACAGTACATTAAATCTGTATGCAAAATGACAGAGGGAGATAACAAGTGCAGCTTCAAACACTTGATGGGTAGCTGAATTGCTCTAAAAAAAAAAGAAAAAAGACAACAAAAAACTGTTTCTCTTTACAGTTGCTATGGTAGCACATTCTGCACTCCAAACGGTACATCTGAGCCGAGAGAGACTTTAGTCATCTCACTCCTCCTCTCTTCTCCTCTCTGGTTCAGTCTCAATAGGGGCATCCACCTCTACAGTAGGAGAGGTTTTACAGGTAGAGGATGAAAAGTTTTTCAGTCTCAAAGGCTAAGAGGAAAAAGCCTGACTTATAAGCGGTTAAGCATAACATCTTTGCGGTCAAACTATTGGTTGTATTTATTTGGTCCAGGTAGAAGTCCCCTGTGGCCCTGGACTTGGCGTACGAGGGGAGATACTCATACACTATCACATCAGGATGACAGCTAATACTCTTGCTGCCTGTGGAAATGTCCTGCCCATGCTACTGACTCACACTTTACACCTGGGGGGATGGTATATTTGTCGGTATACAAAGTGTGATACTTCAGTGAGGTCCTCTGGGAGTGTCTGTGTACACGTATCGCTTGTTTCTGCAAGTGGGTTTGCATGCATGTATGATCAAAAGTTGCCTTCATGCAATCTCCACATAAATAAAAGATAAGTTAGGCTGTGAACTAAAGTGAACTGCCTCTTTATGAATAAATCATTCCCACCACACAAATCTTCCCGACCGCTTTATGGCAGCTCACTGATTGCAATTATGTAACTTGATGACATACTGTACAGGATAAATCCTTGTTCGTGAAGATAATGGCATCAATCGCAGCCTGATAGCAAAGTGATCCCTTCTCAAGATCAATAATATGCTCGATCACAGGGTTGCGCATGGTTTTCCCCAGATGATTTCGCTGGCAATCAAACAGTTACTCTCTGTGTTGGAGAGAAGGTAAACGTCTCCATGTCAGCATCTCTTTGAAAACCAGGTTTTTAAGCGGAGAAAAACACTGGTTGTGAAAAAGGTGGATGTCTTCAAATGAATACAAATTAAGACAAATCCATGAATGTACTAAATCAGTGGAAAAATATTGTACCAACCTCATATTTCACGGTCAGTTGCTCATAATTCAGACTGTAATTTTCTATTTCTTCTGAGCACATTAATACATTTTCATGCATTGCCATCCCACCAGAATGTACAATATTACAAGACCATTTATGGTCCAGTTGTTTTTTCAAACCTGATTTTCCGTTTAAGTTGTTAATAATAAATACCAAATTATTGAAGGTGATAAGATATGACTGGACAACAATTTCAAATGCTCCAAGATATATATCCAATAAACAAATGCTTGCACATGCTTGCAGCTTTCCCTGTTTTGCACTGCGAACAGGGAGACCAGCCCCACTGTATGACAAAAAATCCAGCCTGAGAAATACTGACCCTCCTAGGGTTACCATAATACACCACATACAAAATCCATAATTGAATGATTCTGACCGCTAGGCTGAAAAATTGCTACTGTGGCTGGCAGTGTGTGAGTGACAGAGCTGATTTATTTCAGTCTGCAATCATGTAACAGGGGCAACACAGGCGCCGAAGAATGGAGACAACTCCATGGGGTCTCACACACCTATTGAGCACAAACACACACACACACACACACCCATGCCAGACATAGACAAAAAAAAAACAAGAAGACTGAAGGAGAGAATAAATTGACAAATACTCAACCTTCTTTGAGACAGTACTAATGAACACGGAGCACATTCAGAGAAACCAAGGTAAAAGGAGTTTTCATCATTTCAATAGAGGACAAAAGATAGAACATGAAAAAACATTTGTCACTTCATCTAATCCAAAAGACCAAGTGCAAAATTAAATGTTAATAAAAAGAAAAACTGAAATGTGAGACAAGTGGAACCTCTTAAATCTAAAGCCTGGACTTTAAGAGTGTAGTGATCATTCAATTGTCAACTGGTGCAACATGATGCTACCATGATGTGAGGCCACATATTAACATATATTTATATTTTTTGGTGATGAGCTACATAGAAATTCACACATGGAACTGAGACAACAAATCAAAGAAATTTGAGCACATGACCAAAAGCTGAACTTAAGAACCTGCGTAAAACATTCCCTTAAAGGAGAGTTTTTTTAAATCAATTAAATCAATTAATTAATTCTGTTAATGATGAATGGGGAAATACTGTTCAAAAATTTACAAACTTAAAACCTAGTCACTTCTGGCTTGGAGTTGGGAGCAGAGTATATACAGATAGGTTGTACTGAAAATTGAAGACACCCGGCACTAGAAGAGCTGTTCAACAGTTTGTATCCATAAACTGGAGCCATTTCATTCGAGGCCTTACATGTGAGTAATAACATTTTGAAAACACTTTGAATTGGGCTGGTAGCCAATACACAGTGGGGGGTATTGTGCTGACGCAGGGGTGCGTTTTGTAAAAACTTTTATTCCAAGCTCCTCCATTTTGGATCGGGAGAAGATGGGATGGAGAGGATTGAATTGGACTGGTAAATGGGAGGTTATGGCAGGACATATGGAAAATCAGCTTCAAGTAGGATAAAAGCGTGGTGGTTAAGTTTGCTTAGCATATCTGAGCTGCAGGAAACATAACAGAACGACCTCCATTATGCGCAGTTTAGCTTAAAATGCCAACTGAAGACAACGCAGATTGCTGGAGGTAGAACTGATCGTCACCAGAGGGTGACCTCATTAATAAAACAGTCCTTAGTCAGCTTTAGTCCAAGAGTGTCTACATCTGAGTAATGTTTTTATTTTCATTTTGGCTCCCATATTATCAGATTTGAGCCTCCACACCAGCTGTGAGAAACAAACTACGCTGAAGCCATTTTCAGAAAACATAAGGTTGTCATTACATTGACCTCATGTGAGCAACATTCACTGTAGCAATGTGAAGGCTGTCTCAAAGTCAGTGGAGATATGCACACTTGCTCGTCCATCCATCCAAGCAGGGTCATGGGGGGCCTATCTCAGCGAGAGGCAGAGTACATCCTGAACAGGTCACCAGTCCATTACAGGGCCACAGGAAGACAAAGCAGAGAGCTAAGGCCAACTTAGAGTCTCAAATACAGCTAACATGGATGTTTTTGGGCCGGAAGCCAAAACCACCACACTTCCATACGGTCCTCATTTGCTTGTATGTTATGAAATTTTGCTTTTATTTTAGAAAATTTCTAATGCACAACAAATATAGTCTCAAAAACACCAAGGCCTTTCAGAAACAAATCAAAATGTTGGATGTAAAAAGAAGTTAATAAAATGTAAATTTACCATTTTGGGATCAGGAGGTAGCTACAGATGTTGTCAAAATGAAAGAGGCTCCATGTCACAAATTCTAAAATGAACAGAACCACACTAAGAGGAAGAAAGATATAAAAAAGATGGAAAGCCCAGAAGATGAGAGGAAGGTGGACTACAAAGAGGTGACAGGGGAAGGAAGCCAATGGCTGCATGAGTAGATGAACGGAACAGCTTTGAGTGTGTATGTTTGGGAGCTGGGAACAGTCTGAGTCCACCTGTCTTCAGAGATAAACAAAAGGAGGGCCCGAAAGCACAGACTGTGGCTTATGGGATGACTTGAGTGACAGTTGTGACATTTAGAAAGAGCACAGTAAACAAGGTCTCGTGGAGAATAAATAGAACAAGGAGCAGAGTGGCTAACACACACACCCACACACACACACGGCGATGTACTGTACACACTAATGCATCACATCATGTATGACCATTGCGGCGTAAACACAACGGCTGCATGTAAACCTTTTTGCAGAGGTACCATTAGGTTGTTGTATGTGGACAGTGGAAATGGCAGTAAGCACTCACCTCTAATAGATTTACGGTACATGCAGATGTAGGCAGACAGAAAGAGAAACACGCTTGCTGATTAATACAACACCCAGTGGATTATCAGCGTTGTTGCGTGACCTCGTGTCTCTGATTAAATGGAGAAGCACGAAGAGCGAAGTGCGCCGAACTGCTGAAATCAGCACTGAATGCATCCATAGTAGGATCTGTCCTCACCTTTTACTGATAAGGCCACAATAATGGATGGTTTATAGTACCTGTTAAAAATGTCAACAGGTATGGAGGAGGAATAGCTTTGACATCTTTTGCTTCTTTATCTGCTCATAAATGTGTTGATACAGTATCTATCCAACAGAGGTGTCAATGGATTCAAATTTTAATTGTTCTGCTGGTCATTTAAGATGATAAAATTATTGTAGTTCTTTTTATCTGGTATTTTTTTAATGTATTTTTGGTTTTATAAGCAGTTTAAATTTGAATACATTTTTAACAGTGGATTAGTTGACACACGCACACACACATATATATATATATATGTGTGTGTGTGTGTGTGTGTGTGTGTGATAATATTTAAATGTTATTTCAAACATGGGGTGTTTGAAAATAATCTGTAAGAAAAATAAAGAAATATAATGCTGTTTTCAAACCTTTGATTTCTATCATGATAATAAGAATACATCATTATTTGATTTGATTTATGCGATTGTAGTCCTATTTGCTCTTTTTTTTGTCTACAATATTTTGCATTTCACAGGTTGTAAATGATTCAAAAGCTGGAAAAAGTTACCCTAAGAACCTTTCAAAGAAAAGTTTTTAAGCACGGCACACTGGAATCATTTGACATTTGAAACCTTTTGAAACTGAATATGTAAGGCTTTGAGCGTTACCGTTTTCACTTGACAAGACACAAGGAATAACATTCCGTGTCCTTTTGAAGCCTGCAAGGATCTCACAGTGCTTTAGGACATTCATCTGCATGCATGTCCTCCTGTGTGCGAATCTGTGCCGCGCTAACTACAGCAACTAGGTCACCCAAATTTTCAAGGGAAGAATGCTTCTTTAAGGGCGGTATTCAGCAGGGTGAAACATTCACTGTGTTGGTTTTCAAGACACCATGCACATGCCACCGTAATGATCACTACCGGAGGAGGTGTTTTCTCAAGTCTTAGTTCTGCCATACTGGGTCTCAAGTCGTGTCACGCTAATTGAATGGACACGGTAAGAGAGAGAGAAAGATATTGGTTAATTTGAGTTTCTTAAATTCTAACCTTACTCATGCTATTGAGAATTTTCATAGCTGCAATTAAACTGTATGTAAATGCTATTGAGAAGGACAAAATATGTCATAAAAACGGGTTATGTTTGATCACAGAGGTGGGATCAGAATTGCCTCAAACACAGAAATGATCCATTTTGTTCTTTTGGTCACAGTCAGTGAAAGGTCTGGCATCATCTGTGATCAATTGCCCGATCGCAAGAAAAACAAATACAAATAGCTAAAAATATGCAGGAAAACATACAGTACAGACACAGAAACACACACACATGGAAAAACAGAAAAAAGGAAACGAGTTTGTGCATTCAGAGAGAAGCCACAGCGTGCAGACAATTCAAGGAGGCACAGTGACATTCTCTTCCTTGTGTGGCATACAAAGAAATCAATAGTTATTGCGGATGCATTTTCCACCCATAGGAGAGCATTTGAACAATAGGCTCAATCCTGCATGAAGCACAGCAGAGTCTCCGGGCAGGAAGCTGCAAATGTCAGGTGCGAGCATGTGGGAGGATGGGCTCACCCCCTACATCTTGTACTATACTCAGTACCTATGTGTATTTTGTATGCACAGCTATTTTCTCCGCTGTGCCGTTTATATTCCATCTACTCTCATATCTTTCCGAGGAGTCAAAGTTTGGGAACGGTTTTGTTAAATCTGCATTGAAAGTTGAATGTTGCTCCATTATGTTTAGCAGGCAAGGCAGAAATATTTATCAGAGCAGTTTGAGAGCATCGGAACGTCGAACAGGGTCAAGTTAAATATCCTCTGATTCTTTCAGACAGATTCCTCTGGCTCCAGATTCTTATGTCCTGCACAGATACACGACTGATCATTTTGCATTACTCAAACAAAATACATTTTTTTATTTCTTTTAACCCACGTTGCCTTCAAAGCTGTGTTTGGGTGCACATGACCGCTGACATTGGAAACGCGCTTCAAAGCAACAGTATCAGCCTTTACCCGTCTTCCAGTATTTACAACATCGCATATATGCTACAGCAGACTGCAAATGTAGCTCAGTGTTTAAAGAGATAAGAGGACGAGCCCGCACGCAACCTGACCGGCCTCTGCGGGTTCAGAGTCAGCCTACATTGATAACACTGACATTTATCTCTTCATCTTTTCCTTTTAATCCCTCTGGAACACTCAAAAAGTCGACCTCGGTGTCTCTAATTTCGAACACTTAATGAGATTTTTAATTGGTGACCTTTGGAGAACGGTTTTGTACCACAAGCTCATGAGAGCACTTGATGGGAGCCGACACGCACCACTCAGTCCTAACACCAGGATCTTTCAGGAGGCTTTTCCGACCGTCTGATATGGATTTAATTTTTGACCCGAATATAAACAAAGTGACTAATCACTTGACAGACAATGTGAGACAGACTAATAGCTACACTGGATTTTGAAGCATGGCTACATTACAACATAACTCCCACTGCTGCTCCTCATCCAACTTTTATGATTTACCAAATAGCTTTAAAATATAAATCCATCAAAACAACCGCAGCTGAGCTGTGGAGGATGTGGTAATGATTACCACCACTTACTGAGTACCTGAAATCAAATGCAAATATACAAATGACTTATTTATGTTTTTTTTAAAAATCGATTAAATTTGCTGTTTGCCAGAGTCTCCTACCGTGGCGAGATGTCACAGCCCTGCTGCATGAAAGCTCCGAGAGAAAACCAAAGGGAATTGAAGATGCCGAACTCGTTGGTCTGTTCAGGACTCTGCTGGTTGGCGTTCTGCTGCGTCGACGTCTGGCTCTGCTGCATGCCGTTGGAGGCCGATGCTTGTGTCGGAGTCTGCGGCTCACCTCCCTCCTCGTAGTCCTCGGCGTGCCACTCGTAAGGGCTGAATCGACTGACCAGAAAGAGGACGACGCTGACGCCGATGTAGGCGAACACAATGCACATCCAGATCTCGTAGGCCAACGGGTCCAGGAATGAAAACACGCCGGGTTTGGACTTGGTGGGTTTCTTGATCATGATGGAAATACCCAGAGACATGAAGGGTTTGGAGAAGTCAATGACTTCTTCACGGACAAGAGTGATGGTGAGAGGAGCCACAGCCAGATCTGCTTTCTGAAAGAGAAGAGCAAACACGAAAAGGCATGTGAAAGAAATCTGCCGCTGCGCCCGTAAGAAATGCACCTCTGGAAAAAAGGATGTCATGTCATGCTTAAGGTGCAAAATCGGCAGAAATGGATTCTAAAACATGAGAAAAAAATCATTGCAGTTTAGTCTGCTTAGGCTTTCACCTCACAGTATTCAAAAATGACCTTTAATGGTTGCTTTTTTCCCTGCCTTTTCCAGTTTACAGCACGCGGTAAACACTGGAACTATGAAAAGCTGCACAATGGGGACTAATGAGGCTGAAAACTGCCAGTACAAAAGATCAGATTATATGGAATGTAAATTTAACCTGTAAAGAAAACAGCTGTGGGTGAACACAAAGACATCAGTATGTATGACTGCTAATGCAAAATTAGAGTTTGTTTTTGAACATCAACTTTTTAATCTTGCTTCCACAGGCAGAATCCTATTATACTATCTCTGACATATTGAATGAGACAAGGAATCAGTATCACAGCTGAGCATTTTCATTAGCAGATAGACTTGTCAGAGTTTGCATTGCTCCAGCCTATATAGAAACTTTATCATTCAATTTCTTAGAGGCCCTCCCCCTCCCAAAAAAACATTATCCAGCAGCTAATGTTGCATTTCTCAGGAGAAAGAGTCAGCAGCATTTCCTTGATCTAAAAAAATGCTTATGTACTTACTCCATAAACAAGCTCGCCAACCATGCCATTCCACATCTTAGTTTCGGGGTCTCTGGCTCCATACTTTCCATCTGAGACAATCTTCAGTTTGTACTGGTAGCCCACATGCTTGGCTATCTCAGCGGCCAGCTCAACTATGTAGCCCTCATACTTATCGTTCCCCAGGAGCTTCTCATGGTTATTCTTCAGCATCACATAGGGAGACTCCTGTTGGACGGAGGACAGGCATGAACAGAGGCATTTGCGCCTGTTAGTTTAGTTTTTTATCACCTCACACCTAAACATTTCTTCCAGTTTATTTTTTTTAAATAATGAAGAAATTGGATAAGACAAACAACATTTTCAAGAGTGGAATTTAAAATCTTAAGAGTTCTGAGCATTTGTTGTCATAGTTGAGTGTTCACAAAAAAAATTGACCAAAATATAACTGCTTGGAAAAGATAAGAAAAAAAGATGATAATATGTAATTCGAACATATTATCGTATTTTGGATCTTGAGGGTATGGTATGCTCTTCAAACACAAAAGTGTCCAAGTATGATTATCAGGATGACTTTACCACAATGACGGTATTTTTGATATGATGTAATTCATAGCAAGAAATCATAAAAATGTATTAAAATAAAAGTGAGATGTCGGATCTGAACTGCAGAGACATGCGTGCACAAGTGTTTCTGTGTTTCTGAGCCATGTGCACAAAGCTGACAGCACTTTCAAGCCTGGCTGACCTGTTCCAAGGCCAGACCGATGTTCTTGTTAAACCAGTATTTGTGCATCTCACACTGATTACTGGGCAGAGAAATTACAGCTGACACAACACCTGGGGCCATGCTTGCCTTGTGGAAAAATGGATTTCATACAGAATGACAGTTACCTTTGACACCTTGAACTATCCACTAGCACTTGAAAGGCTGCTCTTCCAACATGATGCTACACGTGTTTTTATCTAAGCTTAGAATTTGATGGAGTGAACAAATTCTGTGTTTCATCGGGGTCTGTTACAGTAATGTGCATTATGTCGATCTTTATGGTTGAGATTAAGATAACTGCCCCACAGAATCCCAGAGTATGAAAACGGCAGGGAGGGCAGACAGTGGAGGCAGAGGTCTGGTGTGCAGTGCTTACACAGCGTAAGCTTCTGAAGACCAACACAGACACATGTGAGCAGACTCACACACAGACACTGTGAGGCATGCAGACAGTCCCTCGGGGACCATGTCTCATTGACCTTGAACAAATTTATGGCGATCTGCTGTCAATCAGCCATGTGAAATATAACACATAAACGCACATTTCTGCACATCAAAAACACTACAAGTAGAAACCGAGTGAATGGGGAAAATTGCAGCACATAGAAATAAAAAGCATGTGAATTCATTTTTTATTTTCAATAACAAGAAAGTCTAAACCCCTTTCAGTATTTTTAAATTTTTTATTATTTTTAATTTCTTTTGTATCATGACTGAAATCTATGATTGTGGTCAGATCAGACCAAATATTGGCTATTTGAGGAAAAATAGACCTCTGATGTTATTTTCCCATGTATCACCAAGTAGTGTAAAGAGTAGAACTGGACTTTTTGCGTGGGAGAACATTTGTGAGAGATATGCTCCCATCCAATCTTTTTTTCTGAAGCAATATTTTATTTCAGAGGGAAAAAGCCATCAGTCCAGGCCTGACACCTATTGAAAATGTATAATGTAGAAGAAAACATGCAGTGCTAAACAGCTCAAATGTAGCAGACATGCTTGTGTACCACAGAAATATGATGTAGATAACATAAGAAAAATCCAAATAAAAACTGGAGGCTATAGTGACCAGGTTTAGATTTTTTTCCTCATTGATTATACAGCCACAATTTTTAGTCCAGATGTGCTCAGCTGATGCTACACAAAAACTGCAGAGGTTTGAATTTACAATGTTGATTTTTTCTTAAATCAATTTATTTTACACACTGGATGAGACAGAAAACACATGGCCTCCCTTAGGGGGGGAGGAGCCAGATGTACAAAAAGCTGACAGACATACTGTGAAATAAAGCCTTTCAGCAAGCTATACACTCTAAGAACATCTCGGGCCCTCTGGGATCTAATATACTTACACCATTATCATCCTCTAACATATATGTGCCATGTATTGTCAGGTATTCCTAGCTCTTTGGAGAAAATGTCATTTCAACCTATAGCTGACATGACAGTTAGTCAGATTGAATCTGTGATACCATTTTCTCAAATCCACCCTACAGGACTCAGCACCACTGGATCTGACATATAGGCCAGCACATTTAATACAGCCTCATCTGCCAAATCGTGTCAAAGAGCCTAGTGGTGACATCTCAGCCAAATAAAGGAGAGAGAAATGAAGGACATGCTGACATGTTACAGCCTCACAAGGGCGCTGAGCTTTTAATGTATTTTGTTCCTTTAACCGCTCAAAAGCTGCACGGATAATTCTGGAATGACAAGAGGTTGCTTCAAATTTGATGTTTTTGTGCTAATAATATGCTATTTGAGATTAAATGTGGAGTTAATATGAAAAACAATAACTCTACAAGTCATCAGTAAATGTCGAGCAAGGAGCAAATGTTTATGAGACTAATCTCTTCACTTCTATTCATCATTCTGATCAGGCTCCTGTCACACAGACAGAGGTAACAAAATATATTCAGAGTAGGAGATAAGGGGGGGAAACACACACACATTTTTCTGAGAGAGAATTTTACTCGACTTTAAAAGAAAATGAAAAATGTTATCATGACTTTTTATGCTTGAGTTTCTGCTATCTGACTCAAAATTCCACACAAATGACTCATATTTTCTTTTCTTTTCTTCTCTTCAGACTTACCAAGATTGTAGTGACTATGTAAGTCCTATTCAGCAGTCCATAAGTATCATTGCTGCCCCTTATGAGGCTGGCTGTAGTCACATACTTCTCATCTTCATTCCAGTAGCCAACCTAGTACGAGGAAAAGGAGTCATAAACTGGGACTGGCACTTACTAGCTATTAAACAGGATTTAAATATTAAGAGGAACAGAGCTTCATATCATAAATGCACCATTTGGTTGCAATGATTTCCTTTTTCCTCTGAGTGGTGCATAAACTACCATGTACCCTCTTCTGTATTTCTTGTTTTCAAGCTGTAGAGTTTTACTCCCACTTCAGACATGGCTGGATTCTAAGTGTACTCTCAAAGTTAAAGTATGTGCATAAATAATCAGGTGATCACTTGAGAGCTGCTGTAAAATGTTACTAACTTCACTTCCAGTATAAAAAAGGCTGCTTGCAAAGTGACTCTTAATCCTAATTTCAAATAGCATGTTTTTACCACCAGACAGGGCCAAAGAATCTGTACGTGTCATTTTTACAATATGCATCATTTGGCCCTTTGTGTTATTTAAATGGAGCGTGGTTTCTAAACAAGTGAAAATGAATATCTCACAGTGGCCCTTTAGGCTTACCTTCTTAGGTCCAGAGGGGGCCAGCTCCATGACACTAACAGTGTAGTTAGTTCTTCGGCCTTTCTCATTGAACTGAATGTGACCCGTTAATCCATCAATACGGACCTGAAAACAGCACCAGATATTAACAGCAGTTACAGAATCCACCTTTCCTGGAAGAGGGTGTTCGGTACTGAACTGATTTCTGTTCATTGGCATTAAAACAGGCCTTTTTTCCTCATTTCTGTGGTACTCGCAGGGATTTGTATGTCACTTTTACAATGCAATACACGTTGAGAATGGCTTGCACGTGTTTGCATTGCATTCATTTGTGAATCTCCACCGAGCTCAGGTCCATGCGGAGGTGAGTGACAGATGGTGAGTGTGCATGTGTACATTGCAGTGTGTTTGTCTTGGCCGCATGATGGAATTAATTGAGCGAGCACTGCTTCAATCTTCAGTCTGTCCGCGGGCAGATGGCTAGATTGACTCTGAGCAGGTCTCTGCACAGCCACTCTGCAGAGGAGCCTTGAGTTGAATACATGCAAAAGCGCAAGTGTCACAGCTTGGCAAGCATTACCATTTCCATTGCCCAATACTACATTTCTCAATTTTCATTTCTCAGCAACTCAATTGTTGATGTCATATTCCATGACGATCATGGTTTAGTAATATTGCCCACAGGTTTTGTTTACTAGTTGTGATGTCACAATTGATATCGGGGAGCTCTCGTATGACTTAATGTGAACTTTACGCGACAGAATGAGACCTAATTTGTTCAGCCAGCCCCAACTCAGGAGCTGTTAGCCAATGTGCCAGTCAAGAATTTGTGTGTGTCTGTGCTCGGTCTGGTCACGCACGGGTGTGTGCATGTGCACTTTCGTGTCTGTATTTGTATTTGCAGACCTGCTGCAAGGCTCTCTGAATGTCGATGCCTTGTCCCCATGGGGCTGGCGGGTTGGCGAGACACTCTCCTGCGTTTCCCCGGCGAGAGATGTCTATCCTCTGTCTCCTTAAATTCTGGAAGGCCGTGGACATGACTTTCACCCCATCATATGTCAGAGCACCTGTGTACTGCAGGAAGAGAGATCATTTAAACTCGAGAATGATAACACTTTTGATAATTAAGGCAGAAATTAGGGATTATGGCTTTTTCAGGGCTTAAATATTCAATGCATCTGCAATTTGCCACTTTTCACATTGTTTTATGACTTTGCACTGTTTTTAAAACAAGGACAAACTTATTTAAGTTTTTTAAAATGTGTGATTTCTAATACTGGTACTTTTTACTTAGGATATCTTGACTTTCAACATACAAGTGGTTGCATCAGGAATAAGTTTTGTTGTCTGGACAGTACAAATCTATAAACATTTAACAGCAGAAATCCCTGATCTGAATCTCAAGTTTCCAAAAAAAATCTTATTTATTCTACTCTTTTCAATAATCTTTCAACAGGTTGCTCACAGTTAGAAATGATCTGACAGTGGGAAGTAACAATTATGAAGAAAATGACATCAAACAAACAAACTAACTAACTAAAGCCTTTTTCATGTTGCTAAGCTGGTTCATGACTCGTTCACTCTTACAAATCTTGAAAGAGAATATTGATAAGAGAAAAGAAAAGGAATGTGGTAGTATGAAGTGAAATAAAATTACTTGGAGTCCAGCCTTGCTCATCTTGGAGTCTTTGTTATCAAACTCCATCCACTGCTGGACGATGCGGCTCACACTTGGTTCAGAGTTGTTGACAAGTTGGAAGCCAGTTATGTTGGCACCACCATTCCTAAGATCTGTCAGGTCAATGTCCAGGAATCCCTAAGACAGACGAGATGGCAGACAAAAGGATGAAACAGTATCATGAATAAGAAACGGTTATGAAAGTGGAATAATAAAAGATAAATCATAAAGATTTCTGCCGATAGACACCTGATCCTAACTGTCAAAAAGAGAGAAAGATTTACATTTCAAAACAGCCATCATTGAATTCTCTTAGGGTCAAAAGTGATCTCTCTTCCGTGTACATCAAAATCCAGGTGTGACATTATCAATTCACAAGAATGAAATACAGACACACGCTCATAACAGTAACATTTGGGTTCTGACAACAATGACTCAGCTATCCATGTGTCCAAACATCCAAAACATCCTAAAAAAATCACTCCAGGGAAGGTGAAGGGACCTTGCTCCTTTGAGATAAGTATGAATGTAGGTAAGAATAGTGGTAAATACAACAAAAAACCCCATACCTCTGACCACAGCTGTAACCCGCACGGCATAAAAATCAGATGGAGACACAAAGATGTGCCATTTAAGCAATTTCACGCCTATTAAACTTTGTGTCAGCGGAAGACATCTTGTATTACATATCCACGGTCAGAGCGACAATCCTCCGTGTCGATTTGGATAGCAGGAGCTTCTGTTTTATCATTCACAGCAGCCTTTCCCAACTGTGATTCTGTGATCCTCAACCTCAGGGACTGCTGAAAGGTGCAAGGACCTCTCATGACACTTTCTTGCAAAGCCACTTTTACTCCTTATGTGCTGAGGTAATCACTGCATTTTTTATTTCACCACACAATCAGAAAAAAGGAAAGATAAAGGATAGTTAAAGCTGTAAGTTTATAGTTGAATAGTTTAGGCTTGAGGAGCATTTAAACTGGCGGTATTCTTTATTGACCAACTGTTTTGGCCAGATGTGGCTTAACCATCAGAAATAAAAAAGTCAATTGCATAGGCTCGAAAGAAAAAGAAAAGGAAAAATATTCCAACTTCCTTGCTCACAGGTTATCCCTTTGCACAGACTTCTTTACAGTCTTTCCTGAGGAAATAGAATTAAGGTATAAAAAAAGACAACGTCCAGGAACAGATTAAAGTGTTACAGGCCAGTGGGAAAAAGGCAGAGTGTGTTCCGCACAAAATGGAACACAAGGAGAAAGGATTTCCTACAATGCTGTCTTCTTCTTGTTTCTTTTCCTTTCTTTGATTTTTTTAGAGGCTGTTCTTTTGAGAGTAATGGATATACTTTCTCATCCTCTCAGTAGGTTGCCTGTTGCTAGTGCAGGAAGAGGAAGAGGCAGATAAGTGGCAAAGGCAAGGAGAGCAGTGAAGATGATTTGTCGAGACTTTTTACAGGAAAAGCAAAGTCATGACTGATGAAAATAAAAGGTGTCCCTCAACAACTGTCTCATCAGTCTTGTGACAGTGTTTATTATATTTCTTTGTTCTCTGCTCTGACATTACTTGCCTCATGGTGTGTGAAGCTTTGCCTATATATATCCAAATACAGAGAAATACAGTTGGTTTGCTCTTAAATAGCCACAAGATCTCTATTCTGAAAGATCTGGCAGTCCAAAGTCAAGCCGGCCTTCCTAATGTAGCTGTGTGTTACCAGGTGTCCATGCTTCTCAGCTGAAAAGATTAGTATCTTTTCACTGCTCTATAAATGAGCTAATGCCAAGCAGTGAACAGAAGACAGAAGAGGTTACTATAGAAACTAGTCTTTGCTAAGACTGGACATGGGGGGGGGGGGGGGGGGGTGGTTTCCATCAGATATTGTTACCACATCTAAGTGCGTAATGCAATTCAAGCAATGTCCATATGATTCATACACGGGCAGACGAATACACAGACAAGTGAATAGGTGCAAACCTAAAAAAAAAAAAAAAAAAACAGTTTTTTTTGTTATTTGACTTATCTATTTTTCTTTTTTTTTTTTTTTGTACAGGGCTCTTAGTGGACTCATTATAAATGATTGCAGCCACTTTGCAGATCAGCCATTTGTACCGTCTGGTCCTCATAGTTTCAAATTAAATCTGGCAAACTGGCCAGACAAAAGAGAAAGAGCCAATCTAAAACCCCAACTGAGAGAAGATGTTCCTGCCAGCAGCTGCATATTAATGTGGTTATTTCCACAGCTTCTGCTGGTGTCACTTTAGTCTTCATATGGCCGCATTTAGTCAGTGCTAAGGTGGTCTACAGAGCATTTGCACTGAGAGTGACCAGTGAAGGGACCTAAGGGCTCTAACTTACATAAATGCTGAGTAACCTTTTTCTGTGACTGACAATGTTCCCAGCTTTTTGTCTTGCACGGTCACAGATACTCTAATTTTGCCTTTACCCACAACTGAACTGATATTTGACAGAAAAAGAATAGTTCAAGTGGAACATAAAGTGAGGAGATGTAAATGCTGATAGTTTAACGCACTGTCTGTCTGAAACTAAAACAAATAAAAATATATAAACGAATGTAGCCAAGATGTGAAAATAAAATAAAAGGAATCCAAATCGATTTTACATGAGCTGTTTTTTTAGGCATGATTTCTTACCAGGTTAGCAAGGATGTAGTGATAACTCTTTGCATTCTTTCCTTGATCAACGATCTGAAAGACATGAACAAAGGCAGAAAATCAAAATCTGATCAAAATCAGTATATAACTGTTTTTAAATGAGAGGAAAAGGCAGCAGAATCATTTTATCGTAAGATCCTAGCACCCTGATTTAATTTTGTTATAATGAGGTACATCATGCAGAGTCTTCATCTTCTTCCCGAGTGATCGAATGGGTTTCCACAGGCCGTTTCAGCATTCCGATCGGTTTCCATTATTTCATTTCAGTCATATTACATTTCATTACAAAAAAAGCTTTTCACCATTTATTTTTACTTGCATTACATTGGTAATGCAAAGGTTAGTGGAGAAACACTGTAGGTTCATTTCTAGCTTTTTCTGGCAGTTAACAACATATCTTATGTTTGATCATAATCTAATGGTGAAGATGTGTGTAGGACCACAGCTGATGTATTTGTCTATAAATGTGTCATAAAAAAAACAGCACAAGAGAAAGAATGTGGGTACCACTTATTCAGGAAATGTAGATTCTAATTCACAGCACTACAGATAAGGAACTCTGTTTGTTAGGGTTTAGTGCATGATTTGGACTTGTTGGCTTTTGTGTGTCTAATGATGCTTTAGGTCATGACAGAATGTGGCATTTGTTATTAATAGTGACCCCAGCACTTGGAAAGCCCTGCAGCCAAGCCTGGAGCAAGGAAAACACGAAAAAGAGAGGAAACACACGCACCAGTGCAGACAACACCATGCCTGAAACCAGGGGAGGAAACAGTGGACTGTCAAGTGGGAAAGGTTTGGCAGTGATTTCTTTTTTTAATTATACATGCAAATTCCAAAAGTCATTCAGAGTTCAACGGCAAATCAGTGGGTCATTTCTTCTTGTTACATTTATGAAAACACAATGAAACTTTTTATGAACAGATTTTCTATCAGAGCAAGTGCTCTCCTGAGGATGGCATTCTGCTTGCAAAATAAATGACGCTCTCGACACTGTCAGTCACATTTTTGTGAAATGGAGCCTGTACTGCATGAGATCCACTCAGAAGTGAGTTTAAAGGGCAAAACTGGAAGAGGTGTGTTTATGGCAGCTTTGGTGATAACTCAAGCTCACAGACAGGCCAGTGCGTAAGCAGGAAGCAGAAGTCAGTGATAGACGGTCTGCCGTCTCAAAGCACAACCTCTCAAGTTAAACTCCTGTAAACCGACGAGAAATGATGTAACAACCTTAACCGTACACACCAGGCCATCCATAACACTCATGCTGAGCAGCCTCAGTCCACACATACTGATCATGGTGGATGTGAGGCTTTGTGTTTGTTTTGCTTTTTGATTGAAATAGTTCACTTGAGCAGAAAAAAAAGGATAACCAAAGTGAAAAAATTCAGAAGACTTAAATCAACAAGCAATACTATGTTGACTTCTCGTGTTGAATCACTTTTGCTTCAGGAGAGGTTTAGAAAATACACTTTAACTTTTACAGTTTCTGCCACTTCAGCTCAAATTAAAGACTTTTGAATCCATTTTTGAGACCATTATGAAATCATTTTGAGACAAATATTATGACACACATAAATGCACAAAAGAAGGCTGTGCCGAATGCATGCGGTAATACAGGTGACATGCAATGTTGGAGTATAGAAAATAAAACAAATCTTGACGCTAGGTAGCTGATGTGTGTATGTGTGTCTTAAGTGTGTGCTCAGTTCCTTTCTCTTGGAGCAAATCTCCTCCTCAGTGCTCTTCAGCCCTTGTGCTTTCTCCTTTCCTGGCCATCCTCAGCGTGTCTGACTTCTTTATCAGCCGAGCCATCTGTGCCTGAACAGTCCTTTGCAAATTCGTCTGCGTGTTTGGAAAGATTTTCGGCTTCTCTTTGCATGGTGTTTCTCTAAAAGTCATTTGGAGTTCAACAGCAAATAAATGAGCCTTTTTTACTGGTTCTTTCTAAGAAAACACGCTGAAACTAATCCTCTGTCATAGTCATCTGGCTATTTGCAACTTTTCACCCTGTCTAAAAAGAGATGCTATCTGATCATGGCAGATCCCACCAAGGTCAAGAGCTCTTCAAAGTCACATTCCAGCGTCTGTGCTGCTACAGTGTCTTCTTGTATGTCACAGGTTTCAATTTCTTTATTAACTGAAACGCCTCTCTCAACACTGGCCTGTCCCTGAGACAAAATCAGAAGCAAAAAAACAGTCAGCTTCAAATCCACTGGCCGGAAATAGCTTTAATCAAGACTTCAACTCAGCCTTTTAAAGCCAAGTCTGGCTGAATTAGCATTTTCCCACAGCTGTAACGACACTAGTTTTTTTCTTCTCGTACTTCCGGCTGTGCACCATGGCTGCGGAAATTACCGGGATTTGGGCTCGACAACAACATGAAAGCTGACTGACTGCAATGAGTAGTGTGTTGTAAGCTCATTCAGTACAGCACAATGATGTCATGAGGGAGCTTTTTATCCAGCATCTGAGGTGGCGTTAGATGTACCATCTGCCCGCCAGTAAGAGTTTGTGTCATGTTAAAATGCTTAAAAGTCACTATTTTGCATGACCTTGTTCATTTTCTTTGACGCAACCCAAAGATTTTGTGGGATGGAATGATCAGAGACATGTTGATGTACTTGCATAGTTTCATATCTTCATAACCACAGTGACCTAGTACTGCATTCGGTAACATGCAGTTTGATGTTAATACTTTGGTACCGCTTGTTAAAGAGGATTTGAAGTGCAAATATTACGGCAAACTTTTTTTTACTTCCAAAGACAACACAAATTAGAAGACACATCATGAACTCCCATGTACCCCACTTCATCACCTGGAGAAATTCGGAGTCGGACAGGTCTGTCTTGCCTAGTTACTGTTGCTAAGCTATCATTGGAAGATCTCTGTCTGTTGGAGAGAGTTGCTGCACAGTCAACTGAGGTGCCAAGATCTTTTTTCCCTTTAACAGTGCAGAGGTGAGTAAGTGATGATCCTATCACGGACAAACTGCTGGCTCCAAATACCGTTGGTGTGTTATTTATCCTTCCTGTCCTTGATACACCAGAGAGTCCCAATAGCCAATGCTGAAATTCCATTTGTAGCCTGTCTTTTTTCTCTTTGCCTCTGATTCATCTGCCTAAAATGTGTCCAGCCTATTTATGAACTGTTGTTTTTTTATGCCTCTAATATATCTGTTTTAAGACAAAATGAATAAAACTTGAGTTATATTTGCAGTGTTATTTTACAACATAAGCTTAGCAGTTTTACCTTTTTGAGAATGCCAGTGAGCCTCTCAGTTTCACAGTCAATAATTATCTGTCCCTCCTTCCTCTTGTCCAAGTCCTGGAACACTTTCAAGAAGGAGGGCTCCGTCATGGTCTCCACATTGACCGACGTCACCAGCCAGTTCCTTTCTGCAGCTGTGTCCAGGACCTTCTGCAGAACTGACAGGCCTGGGTCAAAAGAGACATAAAACACATGCTTTTGGAACTGGAAGAGCTGATGGAATTCAGGCATTAACAACAAATACTTCTACATAAAAGATGGATGACTCTGCAGTGTAGATAAAAAGAAAGCAATTAATGACTTTCTGCATGGTGTAAGGCAGCCTTCCGCACAGCTTCCATGCAGGTTGGACTCACACACCGAGTAGCTGGGTTACGGTATGAGCTGGAAACAAATTAAAAAACTTGTGAACCAAGGAGAAGCTGTGCAGAAACCCATATGGCTTTGGATAAGCTTATCCATCAGAATCTCCCCTGTAGCTCTGGTGATAAAGTGTAACAAGCGGGACAGTCCATTAAGCACACTGACACTCGCAGGTGTGCTTTTGCAGCTCGCGTGCCACAGGGCTAAATAATCACCGCTTTCATGCTAACAAATAATCAGCTCTTGCATCATCATCAGACGTCACTTTTACAACCAGCTTTGTGTTCTTTAAACAGCAACTACAGGTGGTGCTGCTCGATTACACTGTCGCCGACACGCTGCTGAGACACTTGAGCATCACAGGAAACGGACAGTAGCCACTGAGCTCGGGGCTTATGCTTAGGCAGGAAATAAAAAGCAATAATGGAAAACATTGATCTTGGGCTCTGATTTACAATCTGACTCAGTGTTGTACATCTTTGCTGCTGGCAGTCCACCAATCAGATTCCTCTCAAGTTGGCAGTCACAGTTGTTCCGCAGAGTAAAGAAACTCATTTCACCCAAATCAAACTGGCAGCCATTATACAAATGAATTGCAGCAATTACAAAATGTAAACGAACTGCTGAATCCGCCGCGAGTCCACATGCCATGTGTTGCGCTGATCCAACGTGCTTGTTTGCTTATGTTCAGACAGGCCTTTTATGAGCGACTACATACAAATTCCCGAAATCCTTAAATCCACAGAGACAACAACATGGCTTTTGTCAGAGGAAGAATGAGAAATGCAGACTCAGGGCATGACAGATGATAGCTTGGCCCGATTAGCATGCACACCAGCTGCTCTCCGGGCAATTCGCAGCGCTTATTTGACACAGGGTCATTAAGAAAAGAGAAGATGGATGGTGCCTTCCCTCCACATATGACTGCAACATGTAAATAAACGAGAAACCCGGAGAAAAATGGGAGGATGTCGACTGGATGTTTCATGCAGAAGTTGGTAGAGGGCGGTTCGAAAGGGACACAGTGATGCACGGCCTCTGTGACGGGGCCCCTCTCTTTTCACTGTCGCTAACGAGGGAGTAATTGCAGTTCTTGGAGCTGGCAGATTAAATAGTAGCTGTGAAACTGATGATAGGCATTGGAACACAGGAGATAATTAATCACGGTTGTGCAAAAGACCACAAGGTCAGCTATCTTTGAATGGAGTTAATTTTAGGTGTCAGCAAAAGGTTCCAGCATCATAGAGAGCATCATGCAACATAGCTGGTCCCAAGATGAAACACTTAACTCATTTTACCCTTTATTTGTTTTCTGATTCTTTCATTTTAAACAGTTCATTCTTAACTTGATATCACTTTTTCAAAGCTCTTGTTGCATGCTTCAGTTTTTATTCGGATGCATTCCTTTATATATTTATTTATTTATCAATTGAAGGTCACAGAAAAAGAGAGAAAATCAGGCTCTTGCAAATATTAAAAGTTTTAGGATTGCTGATGTTTATGGAGGAAATTTTCTCTTTTCTGCATTAAAACAGTGGCTTGGAAATTATACCCAGTTTTTCGTATCTGCCCCCGAACCCAAATTGTCTTTACTTTTTTTTCCCCAGTGTGGTTAATGCATTACAATATCAATCAGTCTGTGTAACGTCTGTCTATTCTTTCTTCCATTACTGAGTCAGTGGGTTTGCATCAAATACAGTCTCTGGTTTTTAAATGTGCCTGATGCACCTGTACAAAACACAGCCTGTCAGACAGAAAGGCAGGAAGGGTTGACCAAGGCACAAATTGTCCTCCAAAGACATTCTGGAAGTGAATAAAATCATAATGGAATCGGGGTGTCACAAGCACCGTTCTGGCCACAGGCAGTACATGGAGACCTGGGCACCAGGCAATCAACAGTATAGGAAATAACCCTTTAGGAAGTCATTTCCTGAATATAGTTTATGATGAGTTTAATGGGCTATCAAATTTGTTTCCCCATTCTTGGCTTTTAAAAGTAAAAAAAGATGGGAAGCACATTTATCACATTTATTAGGAGATGCTGCACCATAAGAGAGAGCAGAAAAGGTGGAAGAAGAAAAAATATGGGCAGATAAATTACGTAATAGATAAAATACGTGAGATCTTGTGACTCCAAAATCAAAGTTAAATGGATGAACAACTTAAACATGTCCAAATAAAATTGACAGCATTATGGACGGCACCACAAATGCATTAAAAAATACATTTTGACACATTGTTAAAAAATGAACGAAGTATAAATCCTATGTGCAAATAGCCTTACAAACATACCGTTTTTCGTTCTCCAAAAAATACCTACGAGAGGTTTTGCCATCAAACAGAGAACAAAAGGCCTAAATATATGTACATATGGGTGTATGAAGTGGATATAATTTGTCTGCCCAAATGCATGCTTGTTTTTGGCACCAACACAAAAATATGTACCCATCTCAGTCATGCTCCAAAACCCACACCTGGGACAGATGGCACAGAGGCTGACAGGTGTTCCGTTTTATTTTTATCTGCCTATGCAGGACTGTCATTGAAGTGCTTTTTCTACTTGCGACAAAAGAAGGGCAGCAACACAGGTTAAGGCCATGCTCAGAGAAAAGTTTCATCTATTCCTTCCATTGTGTAATTTATCATGCAGTCAGCGCTGGTCAGTGTTTCTTTTTCCGGGCCCTCTGTACAAAGACCACTGCTGTCGCCATTGAAATATGAAGACCCTCCTATCAAACGTTTTAGATAGCGAAATACACACACACTCGAAGAGTTCTCGCCCACTTCACGGACACATGCTTTCGTAATTGGTGAAGTTGACCACAGAGTATGAAGAAAAACAAAGAGGCTGGGTTTCCTACCTGAGTCAGAGCTGTACATGTAGACAAACTTCGTCCATCCATAGTGTTCGATAACCCCGACCAAAGCATCCTGGAGCTCAGGCCTCAGCTGGATGACAAATTGGTTGGCTGTCTCAATAGGGAAGGACGGTGTGACAAAGCAAACGTGCAGCGCTCCGCAGAAGGACATGAGCATGTTGACCGTCTTCCTGTCATACAGGCCGATGATGGCATACACTCCTTTGGAGAACTGGGAGCAAACTGTGAGGGGCAAAGCAGAAAAGACGAGATACTTAAGATGTTAGTCACATGTCGCATCACACCTTCACTGCTGTTACATACAGACATTTTACACAACATAATTCAATATTTCAATAGTTGTTTGAATTTCAACACACAGAATTTTAAACCAACCTTTCACAAGACACACCGACAACCTATAGTCTGTTTTATGAAAATAAGGACTGACTGGACATTAAATACATACATTCCACCAGATAGATCTGTGAATTAATATAATAAGATGACTTGAATGTTTCAGAGCCCACCAGATGCATCACTTTTTCAAAAGACGCCTTGAACAGATTCTGCAATGTGGAATGACTCATAAGGGGGCCCAGATACGAAAAAAAATGTGAACGCGCAAAAAACCCTGCATACACCTTTTCAAACGCACACAGGTATTTATAAACCAGGATGTTTGTGTCTTGCTTCAGACAGCGGCTCTCCATTTTTAAAGCAACTGAATCCTAACGTGAAGGGGTAACAAATCTAAAATTGACATGGAACATTGAGCATAAGTCTGAGAAACGAGGATGTTCCTAAGCCAAACAAACTACAGAATAATAAATAAAAAAAACATTCCAAAACCACAACCATGATCAGGCCTTATCATTTTAAAATGCTAAAATGATCAACTGGAAAATAGCTTCCAGAACTGTAAAAATCGGCTGCATTTCCATCTGACATCTTGCAATTAGCGAAATGATTTTCCAGGGAAAAAAGGTCGCGAGAATCAATAACAGAAAAGCAATTTTGAATGGAACTGACTGGTCAAAGTAAAACAGAATCGTTGTTGCTTTTTGTGTCATTCTTCACTTGAGTACAGCTAAATCTGGCTATTGGGAGTGTAAAAAGCCAATCAAATGGAGACAAAAGAGGTTAATGTCACTTATCAGGCACTGTGAAGTCTTCCAATTAAAATCATGTTTATACACCAGTGTGTGTGTTTTTTTGCCTTCAGTGGAGGGGGTGAAGGCAGGTTAGAAGTGGAGAGGTTAATCAATGCATCCCCAGGGTTCCACTGACATTTCACTGACAGCGGGAGGTGGTTTCCCTCTCTCATTTGCTTTTCTCCCTCCATCTAACCATTTTCCTACAGCTCATTGTCTATTTGTCACTCTGGCTTCCTTCACACCACACTATCTCAAAATAGCATCAAAATGTTAATATTTGCCTTTTTTTTTTCATCATCATCTTTTTTTTTTAAAGCCTTGCCCTATCCTCAGTACATTATATCTTTGCACTCATAGGCCTGGTCTGGACCACTTTCTGCTGAGGCGACGGGTAAGCCTCACTTATCTCGGTATTTGCCAAACAGATTGAAGTCGCTGCCTGTATCCGCACAAAGGCCAGCCTGCTGCTCGGAGCCGAGGAAAAGACAGGGAGAGGATGGCTCCGACCCAGAACGCCTAACCTGTCACAGACCTGCACCCGCCGGGCAGGCACGTGTGTGACGGAGATAGAGGGCGGGGGGGAAAAAAAATAGAATCAATGCTATCACATAAAAATACATGTCCACACACACACACACACACAAACACACACACATATGCAGCCTCGAGAGCTCCAAAAGCCCGGTGACTCACTCTACTTAAAGCAAGCCCTGAAATAGACATTTTGCGCCTCGCCACACTGACTCAGTAACAGAACTATCTTTCCTTCATGGTCCGCACACGGTCTCGCTCACAAATGGACGCCCTCTCGGCTGCTGCTATCCAAACGCAGGCATGACAATTTTTTAGGCCCAATTTCAGAGACGTCCTCAGCACTCGGTCGGCACAAAAGGCACCAACAGCTCGTTTGACTTCTTGTGCTGTGTCCCATTAATCTGCCATATATCAGGGTACCATTTTTCCCAGATCATGAGTCACCTGTCATACTCGCAGAAGAATCCAAACAAACAAAAAAAATAAATAAACGCTTGGCCACGTGGCGCAGACCTCCTGCTCCGAGGTGGCAAGAAAACCATGGTCTTAACTTGACACGCAGATCATTAGCAAACCCAGCAGGTCAGATAACAGCGCGGAGAAGCGGCGTAGTGACAGTGTTTGTGTGCGAGAGGCTTGTTAGTGCCGCTCCACACGTGTAACGACATCCGAGTCAGAGCCGGGAGACCTCCGGTGATCTTAGAGACTCCAGCAACACCTGTCCGCCCTGGTATTCTGTATCTCCTCAAAGCGGTTACAGCTGCCATGGCGGTAGGCCCGAGGTTGCCCGGGCAACAGTCTGCTTCTCTGGAAGGGATTACAGTGGCTCAGAGCTGCTAAAGGACTTTTGGAAGACGGGGTGGGAATTGCGAGCGTTTGGACATTTTTGTCATAATTAGGTTGCCCCTCAAGGAATTAACAAATTTGTACAACGCGCTTGGAGAAATCGTTTGATCATTTCTGAAAAAAAAGAGGGGATATCGGCAGTCTATTTCCACTGCATCACATTTTCATTCATTCTGAAAACAAGTAAGGGATAATACCCATTAAACCGCTATTGTTCAGATAGGGTTTGGGGATTTACTGTATTTGGGACAAACGAGAGGCAAAACTGTGCGTTATTGTTTAAAATCTTTTTATTTTCTTTTTGGATGCTGGCTGTGATTATAAAAATAAATCATAGCTTGTGCTGGGCCTCAGCTGTTTACATATGGTTCTGTAGGGTAAGGATGCAAGCTAAAAACAAAACAGAATAGTCACTGGTCGTGGTGGGAGAGGAGATTCTTCTGCATCTGCGTTTTCACCCAAAAATGTGCGGGAAAAAAAAGAGGAAAAAAAAAACTAAAACCTAAAGGGACAGATACTCCTATAGCAGGAGGAGCTGTCAAAAAAGAACTCATACAACTCGAGACTTCCCTGTTCTATGTTTCCTGTTCCCAGCAGCTGTTCCTTCGCTTATTATGAGCCAAATACCAAACGGCAGACGCGTCTGTGCCGGCTGCACAAAGAGGCCGTGTTTGTGACAGTTGCTCCTGCATCTACATTTCTGGATGACGGGATAACGGTCATTAATATTTCACTGAGAAATCTGACTTTGATTTGACTGGTAAATAAAATATTACACCTAAACTTCTGATTAAAACAGGATTTTGATTATATTTTAGGAATAAAAATATATGTATTTCAAGTTTCTAATCGACTAATCTTAATTCTTTATTCATTATCAGTTAAAGTCACCGTCCTGGATTTGTTAAAGTCAAATGTTTCAAGGTGTCCTTGAACATGCTGCCGCCCTCCATGCTGCTCCACATGAGCTGCTCTCCAACTTGTATATCAAACTGCAGTAATACAGAGCTGCTCCTTTGTGTGGGTGTATGTGATTCTTTTTTCAAGCGGTCTGCTTTCTTGACATGACTGAAGGCGGGGGGAAAAAAAAAGAGGGGGAAAAAAAAATCAATGCGGTATTAGAATTAAACTGTGCCGAGAGAATTCACCGCCTTATTTAAGGGGTTCACACGAATCAAGATAAGATTAAGTCTCCGTGCTCCATCTTAGGACATTAACTCTGTGCACTGAAGTGGCCTAATACCGTACACCTATCCTCACCCCCCCTTACATGCATAATCACACAAGAACACTAGTTCTATTTCTGTTCCCGTGCGCGAGCGTGCCGTTTCACGGTGCAACTTTAAGGTCATAAATACAGAGTGAATCTCATCGCAGTTCAGCTGGAGGGAGCGCACTGATCAGAGGGTTCATGCTCAGTCACCCTGAAAGATCTTATTAGTAACAGAACAACACTGCTGAGGTCAAACGTGCCAGGTGACCGATCTTTTGCTCTGATCTACAATACACAACGTTAGGTTTGTTATCAATAGCAAAATTTGAATGCAACCTGTTTTCTTGTGACGTTTCCTCAGAAATGACCGGACACAGGCCGAGTACATCGGGTCACTAAATCCGCCCGAGATTTTCAGTACCATTACTCTTCATACTTCATATACTTCATATACTGAGCCTCAGTCCAGCTACTAAGGTTTATAATGAAAACATCCAATGTCACCTTTACATCACCAGACCACAGCTTTCAGGCAACAGTAACGCCCAATTAGGTCAGATTTTATCTCTCTTTTTTAAATGTATTTTGGTGCTACTGGTTAAAACCAGAGACAGTTAGAAGGAATTAGGGTAATTGTTTATTCAGTAAAGGTGTCATCACTTTCACGGTATAGCACAGCTTCAGAAGACTTCTGTGTTCCAGACAGTGGCACAAATCATGTTTCTGTCACATATATGAGAGAATGATACCAGGGTTTTTGTCCTTTAGCTGTCCTGTTTTCAATGTGAGGGGAGGGCACGGATGGTTCTATCTCCTATGACCAGATAGAAATATGTCAACGTTTGTTGCATGGACAACTAGGATTCTTTAGTCTAAAATGTTCTAGCACCTGATCGAAACTTTCAATTGTCATTACAGAACGCCTGAGAAACAGATAGCTTTCCCATCAGCCTCAGCTGGACTTTATATTCAGTGCCAAATTGATAAAGATTACTATTGATTGATTCGGAAAAGTGGCTCAGCCCTGTTAGTTTATGCATCAACAATTTTCAGCTCATCACTGTCTAAAGTCTTGCTGATTCTTTTCATCACTGATAAAATGATAAGGTCACGCCTATTAAGTGCGCAACGTTATTTGTTGTTCCTACGTGCGCATCATTTTTTTTCTTATTCATTGCATTTTAAGTAAGTGAGCCAGAAAAGGGAAATGTTTAATCAGCCTTTGTCACATATCTACTTGCATGAAAAAAGAATTTCCTACTTAAAACCCTCTGTGTACCTCCCAACAACCACCTCATGAAACTGGTCACGGAGGAATAGGTCTAACAGTTAGGTCAAACCTATACATGCCTGAATAAAAAAAACCGATAAAGAGATAAAATAAAATGAATCACAATTAAAAACTCAAAGATGTGAATCCACAGATGCCAGTAATTTACCAATGAGACAAACCTTATTTGATACACAGAACCCGTGCTTTCAGATAAAGATTCCACGCTGTCACAAAGCTCCTCAAGTAGATAGGAGACGTAACACCCTGCTATGTTGAAGTGCAGCCTTCAAAAGCAAAAAAGGCAAACGTTCTCCTTTAGTGTCCTCAGACAATCAACTCAGATTTGCTAAAAAAAAAAAAGCTTTCTGACGCGAGCACAAATTAATTGATTGTCAGAAATCTGAAATTGTATTTGTTGAGTGGAGAAGACAAGGTTTAGCAAAGACCACTGTGGTAATGCAAGATTTCTTTCAGCAGTTAGATCAATTTTACATTGATACTTATGTAGCATGTGCAAAATATACATTCTCTTCTCCAGAAAGGAACCATTAGCTGAAAGCATCTTAAAGTAGTTAAAGTAAAGTGATTTCATGTAAGAGTTCTTCTGTGCAGTTGCTGGGAAACTCTCTCTCTCCATCACTGTCTCTCTCTCTCTCTCTCTATATATATATATATATGCATAATATTTCTGCTAAATTACATCCAGATAGTTAAAAAAGGTCCTTCCTTGCATTGTTATGGGATGCTGACAGAGGTCAAGCATCATCATCAGTTTTACAGTTCACCACACAGATCTCTGCTGTTAATCTTGTTTCCTCGTAGCATAATCTAATATCTTTCAGAAAAGTCCAGCTGCTTCTCTTTTTCATGCCCCCCACTTCTCCACCCGTTTTGACCGCTGCGACTTTCTAGCAGAACTTCAGGAGACCTCAGCAACAACAACAGTGGATGACTCAGAATACAAAGTTGTTTTTCTCAGGATGGCACTACCATCCCAACATCCAACCCATCACGATGTACCGTCACATTCTCTGCACTATTTTTGGTCTCGTCTAGAATTGGTCAACAAGTGACTAATACTGTTTATACAGCTCTGATGTGGGTTGGGCCTTTTATAGTTTCTTATGCTTAATATTTTCCATGTTGTTTCTAGATATCCTTGAAAATCTACACTAATACCAAACTGTCTTGAATAAATAATTCGTTTTTAGAAAGTATCGACAAGAGTACTTTTGCATATGTGCAATCGTGATTTCTTTTTTTAGTTTTTCTAGCCCAGAAATCACAAATTCCAATGATACTTTGGTGAATTCTAACAATTTCCTCTCGGAAAGCTGTCTGTAGACAGATGTTTTAAAACAGCTGGTTGGTATGAAAGAGCAAACTCTCTATTTTTCAATTCCAAATTTTGGAAGTTGACAGTGAGGACATCACCAGGACGGATGCTGTCGCATCAGGCAGTAGGATACGTCATCTCAGAGGGGTGAAAGGTCACACAATCAACACCAGAGCACACTGAGGAGAGATACACACATATGACACCACACGCTGGAAGACGCACCCCGTTCTCCTCCACTCAGCCACCCGTGGCTAATAACTGCCAGATAATGCGTGTAATAAAAATCAGAGAGCATGTTGTGGTCCCCATGGTCCCATCCATCTTCTGGCGAGATAATCAGCTATGTTAATGAAAGTCTGAGCAAAAGAAGTCAATAACTGGTTCACTCATACCGCACACAACTACTCGTAACTAGCTTGTGGTCCGAGGGTGGAACTGGTCTACACACCCACCTCAACCCCTCTGTCAATGGTTGTGACAAGACACCGTCTCACGCACATATATTGTGCTTGTGAAGAATCTCTCAGGTGATGGGTGGGGGTGGCCTAGTGACTCACACAGCGCAATCCATCTCCTCCTGCGCAGAGGACAGGGAACCGGGGGACTGAAACGCATCCCCAAACAGGATCGGCACGAAAGTTTCCCCCGACAGGACTGTGTGGGAGGCTGTTACTGTGCCGGCAGTTTTCTCCGGGATCTTCTGCGAAGAATTATTCGCGGCAACCAACACGTCCATGGTAATGTGTTAATGGAGCGGGGAAGAGATTATTTCATCCCGGCGCAGATAGTCAAGAAACACTTTTTTTTTTTTTTTTTAGGACTGGGTCTTGCCTCACCGCTATCCAATCTCTGTAACTCACCAAGACGCCCCGTAAAGTGTTGAACTCCATGGTAGAGTGCTCGCTGTTCCCTGGTATACGCAGCTTTAGCTCCATAAGCTCAAGAGAGATTTACTGTCAGTGCAAGAGCAATAAAACTGCATTTGTGTCACTGTTGTTTCTGGAGAGTGAAGCCAAAAAAAAATAAAAAATTAAAGCGGGAGGAAGAAATAGTCATAACATCATGGTATGAGCCAAGTAATACACTGAACTCTTAAACTTTATTCTCGGAGGGGAATGAAATTCGTGAGCGCATCTGACCATCCAAACAGCTGAGTTTATATACGGGAAGTTTTGGATACTTCTTAGAGATTTTATTGGTTGAAAAGAGGGTGACGGAAGGTTAATAAGAAAGAGCCGAGCAGTGAGGGAGCCTTGGACACGTAGGCGATGGCAGACACAGAGTGGAGGAACAGAAGCATTAGTGGCCCTGAGAGGAGATGATAGGAAGGATGCTGGGAACAAAGAGAGCAGATGCCAGCCTAGCAGTGGGAAATGTTGGGACCACACCGTGAAATCTAGATCTCTTCTATTTCCTCTAAGTAATAAAACAATGGCACCGCATCGCCTCATTAAATGGGTAATGGAGGATGTGAGAGCACTCCCCCTCAGCTCTGAACATCTCTCTTTCTATCCATGTGTCTCTCATGCTAAGCCATTGTCTTTCCTCCTCGCTGTTTCTCGCCACGTTTCCAATCTGCTCTGCCGTGGGGCCCTGCTGCCCGCTGAATAAACGCTTACCTGGGCAACGGGTCAGACACACAGCCCAGACCAGGGCCTGTCAGGGGGTATGGAAACTCCAATTATCTCCTTAACAATCATCCCTTCGCAATTATCCCCCATCTGCGTGTCAGCGTGGAGAGGCACAGGGGGGACGGTCCCGCTCACACACTTTTATTTCCCTGACAGATGAACTGATGGAGGTGGATGTGAGGAGCAAAGAGAACCAAAAAGACAACGGACATGCTAATTGCTTTAGGAAAAATGCTTTCCAACAAATTCTGTCTGAGCTACAAAAATATATATAAATATATATACTGATACGTACTGATTATAAGATCACTTGGACAAAAAAAGTTAAGAGAACACGACACAGCAAAGAAATAAGGCAAAGTCGACTCCAGCGGTTGCATTCTGAACATGCCACAGCTGACCGATCGGTCTGTTGAACTGACCATTGATAACACTGTTCAACGAGACAAGATAAATGCACAGCTTTTCTCAGTCACTCTTACAGATTAGTCCTTTAATCCTTGGAATATTATTCAGGTTGGCTGGTTTCATTATGGACTTTCACTGGGTAAGGAAGTTTTAAGACTGAGTCCATATCATCAGCCAGGTGTCTGACTTGGTTTGTGTTTTTTTTTTTTAACACTGCAGGCCATAGCTGACGAGGGATTTTCTCTTAGTTCTAAAAACAATGAGCCGTCTTCTGTCTGATAAACTGAGGGAAATCCAGGAACATCCGACTGTTTATTTGTTTGAGGCCTGTAATGAATGTTTGCAAAGGATTATAATCCCCCAGACCATCTGGTGATGTAGATTAGAGTGCACTATTCTGCTTTGCATAATCTGAGTTGTTGGGATCATGTCAGACACAAAGTAGTTTCTGTCTTTCAAGTAAAACTCAAACAAGAGTCGCGCTGTGACAGCAAATCCCGGCATGTTTATCAGACTGTGGAGCAATACACTGTGGTCGACTCTTATCAACGGTAGCTCCGACATCCAGTAACAACAAGGTACTGCACTGCCTCTGTGAGTTCTTAGACTGAATGTCTTTATTTATTTAAACAAAAACAGTAAGAAAAAGGGGGATTCAAATACTGAGCCAAAACTGGTCAATTTAATTTAGAGAAAATCATCATCTTTCTTTTTAGAGTTGATGCGGAAAAAAGCCCTTGTTAGCATGATATGGAAACAATATCTGGGAAGTCAAAGAGAAACATTTTTGGGAGAGGCTGTTGATAAAACGTCCACACAGCACGTCGAGGGGCCCAGATGCTTTATAATGTTTTCAAGGTCGCACGGCTTGATTGGATCAAATTTGGTTATTATCTCCAAATTGGACTTCTGCAGAGAGTGGGGCATTGCTCGTCCAGGGGGCTGTAATAGAGGAACCGATTGCTTGTGTTCTCATATATTTTATCCCTGAAAAAAAGCAGCAGGTTTTGGGAGACAGAAATTCACCGGGAGCTTTCCTGAGAATTTGATAATCTGTCAACGGTAGTAAACAAGAAGCATGCATTGTTATTGCAATGATAAGATGGAGACCCCGTTCCAGCATCCACATTCCTATTGAACGGTACACATTGTAACAGTAAGACACTGAAAATATAATGTAATGATCACATTTCTGAAGCTAAATGTACTTTTGCTCAAAAAAACACTTAAAAACAAAGATTCCCTTGTGTGAACGCATGCTCCAGTGAGGCCTAGTGTCTTCTAAAAATGTGCCACGATCCATTTGCTTCCCTGCTCCGTTATGCCTCGTCTCTCATGTGTCTTCCCCACGTTCAGACCCTGCTGAGGGTCTGACATCAAAGCAGGTCAGTCGTTTAGTACTGTAAGTATCTGTGCTGGCGTGCCGATGACAACAGCCTCGTGCCTGTCACCGTAAGCGCAGTCGCATGACGTCGCGTTGTTTTACGCACTTGTAGGCTTTGCTCCTCATTAAAGTACACAGGAGCTCCCGAGATGTACTGTTTGACAAAAGAGCGACTCCGCTCCTGTCTTTGATGATGACAGCTGTCATGTTTTCGCGCAGCAGACACTCGTCCCTCCACCCGGCAGATATCCTGGTCCTCATCTCAGAACGGGCTGCTTTCTAATTGCTGGACCCACGTGCATCCGCTCTGATCTTTACGTCCCAGCTGCGCGTGTCTCAAGAGACAACAGATTTTTGTTCTAAATACTCAGTGCGTTCGCAGGCGCTCAAAGGAGGACTGGTTTACAGAAAAATGACAGGGAAAACAAACAGATACGAGATGCAGAAAATCTGGTATCGGCGTGCGCTGTGTACGTTTATAGGCTCATCAGATGCGTGATTAAGATAAGTTTCTTGTCTTCACACACAATTCCTACACCTTGAGGCCCTCGTTGGCCACTGGATTTGCTTTTATGTGGAAAATGGTTCTTAGAAAATGGCTGATGGTGAGGAGATTATGACAAGTAGCTTGTTTTGTCTTCTCTCCTCCTTTTTCTCCTGCCCCACATGTGCATCCCCCCCTGCTAATATTTCACAAAGGAATGCAAACATACAAAACGTACACTGAAACAATCTCTATCTCTCCTCTACTTCAGTCTCTATCACTGCAGCATGGGGAGCCATTCTGGTTGATCTACATTTATTGCTATGGGCCATTGCCTGTCCCCGGGTATCCGTCAAAAAGAAAAAAAATCGAAGCTTTCACATTCGTCAAACCAACACTTACTGGACTTGAACACAAAAGTGCTTAAATATATATATATTTTTTTTTTTTTTGGTTCCATTTTTTTACCTCAAGCTGCTCCTTGACAAACAACAGTCCTGTCCCCAAAAAAGCCTCGAGGGAGCCGTGATCTCCTATTTATCTGCCATTTTCTATAACAAATCAAACAATCTGGGGTTGTGGTAGTCAGTCACTGAGGTTGCATCTTAGTGACTGACACAGTGGCTGAAAGATACAATACATCATCCAAGAGTCTCACTCACACCAGCCATGGGCTCTAAAATGGCAGCTTGGTCCCCCCCCCACCACCACAGCCCAGCTGAGTCCCTCTGATTTGGGGTGTTCTTCGCTCCTGGAGGTGAAAAGCCATTGTACCAAAATAACTATATATGAAGAAAACGGAGAGGGAAAAAACACAACCCAGTAGACAGAATTTCATTTTTCACCTATCATATAGAAAGCTGAGTATTTTGAGGCAAGTGGTTAACTGAGTCAGTTCAATTCCCTTTTTTCCAATGGGTTTTATTACATATTTATGCTTATACGTCTGTGGAGTGATAGCTCTGGATGTGCTTTGTTGAATAATACATTAAATGCATCTGCTTCAGCTCTGTCTCGTGTTAACTATTGTGTGTGCATGAGCAAGTGTGGCATCACAATTTTCACAAAGCAATCGCATAAGCACGCACACACCTTTGTTTGGTTGTCAGACCTCTGAAAAACGTGAGACAGGTAAACGCTGAGGCCGTGTGTTTTCTTCTATGTGTTAAAGGATGTCTCACTTCCGCAGTTAGGGCATTCTGTTTTAGTGAGCAGATCCTTAAAACATTAAGCTTAAATCACAAAGGGAAAACACTAACATGGAGTCTTAAAAGAGAAATAAATATCAAAAGTTTAAGTGCAGGAGCATTTTAGCACTGTTAACAAAAAAGGGTAAAGCTGATCATAGGAAAACATAGGATTTAAACAATAAAAGTTCATTTTTATTTCATACTGGATCGATAAAAACAATGGAAAATGTTGCTTTTTCTGCACTAATATAAATTGCCAGTGACAGCCAGTATTCTAGATGTATAATTACAATATGTGAACATCCAAGACAAGGCTGCAAAGTGGCTACTTATTTCAGGTATCACTCTCCTTCCCTTCAGAAATGTTTGTAACCCTTTTCAGTCCTCTACACAGGGTGGAACAATCTCTGAACTGGAAATGATCCACCTACACACAGATGATGGCGTACTTTGACACTAATTTGCATTTTCACCACAACGTGAGATGGCCAAAGATATTTTTCCCAAACAGGAAGCCATGCACATCTACAATTTTATTGTTCCCACAGTTGGTCATTATTCACAGCGCTGATATTATGTGTACATGCCTAAACTTAAACATACATCCACCAGACACATCGTGATTTTATCTAATTATTATTTAATGTAACATATTTAAAAGGAGGAATATGACACAAAAGCCTCATGTGACCCATAAGAGACCAAAGTAGCCAAGGGTAGGCCCAAATGTGACTGCCACTTGTTTCTTTTGGTGAAGGGTTACCAACATTTGCTATTGAACATGTTATTTCAGTTCCATCCATTCATCTAGCTCAGCATTCCACCTTTATCTGTGTGACCTGCTGCAGCTGTGCAGAATGTGGTACTACTGTACGCTCTTAAGGAAAATGTCATCATAGACATGCTTCGTTTCTGCAAATTTTTTACTAAATTTCAGCCAACCTTGCTTAAATGTGTACGTATTTCCAACCAAAAGGGACTTAAGTCAACACCAATCTTTGACTATATTCTGGACTTGCCTTTGCCTGAGCATGGTTGCTTTGATGCATCATTTGGTGGTAATTAATGTCCTTTACATTGAGGACCGCATCCCCCAACCCCACCTCTACCATCATCTATGACCTGTTGATCTGCTGAGTCGGTCTTATGTTTAGAACTCAGTTCATTGATTAAGGTTACCTTGCAGATTTTCTCCTCAGTCCTTCCTAACTGACCATGACACACCCAAAGAAATACCCCTGCCAACACTATAACACAAATAACCTTTTCCATGAGCAATAGTTACTGTTAATAAGAGGTTTGTCTTAAGCTTGGGCACACAATCAAAGCTAGTTACTGACTCCCAGAGCTAAAAAAATCTATTTTTAAATTCCACAAACCGACATGTTGAACATTATTGCAATTTTCAGCAGATAGGCCAAGACAGAGCAAAGCTCTCGCTGCACGGTCGACATCAAAGAGAAAAGTAGATCATATAGGAGTGAGCCTGCAGGCTTTGACATAAAGCCAGTGAATCAGTGATGTCCGTATTATGAACCAAGTCAATTGCAGATTATGGTAATGGAAAATCTAACTTGAGGGAATGGTGACTAATGTTTGAATCGTACACAACGCGTTCCCTGCAAGACTTCTCACTGACTAAATGAAACAAAGGCACATATAGAAAACGAGTCACGCTGGATGACAACAAAAG
>JABUIW010000032.1:4126577-4205266 GCA_013363375.1 Menidia beryllina | reverse complement strand
AAAAAAAAACACTTACAGGCGTATGTCATGGAGAAGCTATTCCCCATTGTGACCATTTCCACCTGCGGCACCAGTTTGGGGATGTCCTGGTGGTTGGAGAGGGCGAACCGGAACACCTCATATTCGTGCGAGACGTTGGAGAACAATCCTCCTGTTGAGCAGCAAAGATCAGTGGACGTTAGGGCACAGATCGGGGCTGAGCGCACGCACACAGCCACACGCGCACACGGGCTCAATTTGGCGCTCTCTCATCCCCGGGTGTTTTCTACCCAGCGGGTCTGGGTGCGCAAACGCGTACGCGCTCACCTATGTTGATGTTACTTGGGAAACTTGAGCTCGAACCCAAGCACATCCCCAGTAAACTGGTGTAGAGGATGGTGAAGGTCCGCTGCATATTTCCTTTTGCATCGGCGAAGGGAACAAAAGCCGAAATCCGAGCATAGGTCTGTCCGTGCGCGAAGTCAAAAGAAAAATCCCCCCTCCCGGCTTTTTCTCTGCTCAGCCTCCCGTCAGAGCTGCGTTCGCACCGACACCGATTCAAAAGCGAGGCAATTATCGCAATGGCGAGAGGAGGCACCTTTCCTCTCTCCTCTGTTCCCTCTCTCTGCTGATGCTCTCCTGTCCTTGGCTGCTGCTGTACGAGACGGAGAGTGACTTCAGCACGAGCCACGCAACAGAAAAAAAAACAAAAAAAAAACACGCCCGTGTCGATAAACTGTTGAGCCTTAATGAGAATTGGAGGTTATTTCCCTTGATAAATAAAGCTGGCAACGTGGCGCAACTTGTTTCTGTCTTTATTAAACGGAAAAGAAAAAAAAAAAATCCATCCTTACAGAAATACATCGGAACAAGTGTTTTTTGCAACAAGGTTGAATGTAATAGTTTAAAAAAAGGGAAATGGCAGATATTCCTTTTAAAGGCTGTTTGATTCAACAAACAAGTGGCAGTCTCTCATACTGGAGACATAAACACACACACACACACATTTGATATACATACGTACATATATATATATATATATATATATATATATATTTAACAAAACAAAATGTATTGATTTGAATTCCTCTGTCTATTAGAATAACATTATTTTCCACAGGATGTGATTAAAAAAACAAAACAAGAACAGGCATTTTGGATCTCTGTAAAACTGAGTATGCGCATCAAAACGACTGAAGATTAATGGATTTATGTTGTTTGTATAAACTGAAACGAGAGAAACAGATGAGAAAGTAAAAACTGAATTTGCACATTCTGTGTAATTCCGCTGTAATTGAACCTGCTATCACAATTTGCAATTGTGGGTTAATAACATGGCAGTACGGCTCTCATTTATTTGCCTCAGAAAAGAGATAGAAGAAAAAAAGCTGTCAGCAGAAAGCTTCATACAAAACATCTATTAGAGGATGTCTCAACTTCTTGAGCATGCATGTGTTCTCACACGAAAATGCATCTTGAAAATAAACCTAACTGAGTCAGAGATGTTTATGAGCCTCTCGGTTGTTTCATCTAAGACGAGATAGCCTACCAAGTGGGTGTGGGAATTTGAACTCCATGCAAAACCCTGTGCCTAACTGTGCCAGATATAATTTGAAGAACTTTTTTTTTACTCTCTCTGTCTCTCCTAAATTAAGTTAAGGACCAATATTCCTTATATTTCAATTGTAGGAAATTAATGAAGACATTCCATCCAATTTTACAAAGTCAGTCAGTTCTGAAAGTGCCTTGAAAAAATCTTAATGGTGGCATTGCAATACTCTATATAAAGGAATCTGCATGGCTTCAAACATCTCCACATATTCGTTCTCAGTGAGAAGTCATAAACAGACCCATAAAAGTTCCACATTTCCCCGTCAAAATTGTTCTAAAGCATAGGTTTGATTAAGATTGAATTCAGAAACATATCAACAATCTGTGTGTGTGTAAATTACGGTCGTGACAATCCTGATATGATTCCAAAAGTAGCAGCTGAAGGTCAGGGAATGCTTACCCTAGCCTTCAGCTGCTAATACCGGATTATGAATCAAAAACAATCGCCTGCTTGTCAAATAGGACATCAGCTTCTCAGTCTCGTGGGGCAACAGCTCATGTCCATCACCGTCCAAACTGCAAAGTAAAGTTTCCAGCTTAAAAGTTGAAAAGAGGAAAAAGGCAAATTCTGGAAAATGGATCTGGCACTGCCAGGACTGCTGGCTCGGTATATTATGACATTTTTGAATTTGAACAGGAATGAGGACTTCTTGCTTTGTGTGTTACCCCTGCCGGCTCAAATAGTGCAGGACTGGCAAAAAGCTGATAAGAGAGGCTATGATTTAACCCAGGAATTTACAGACAGCCACAACCAATTATTTTCTGAAAAAGGAGGTACATGGGCCATGTTTGGTAGAGTGCATAAAATTAAGCATGCGTGGTGATGGTCGCATGAGGCCTATTGAAAATCCCACAATCACATGGTGCTATAATGCCCGTTTAAAGCGTAACATCGTACCTTTGACACAAATATGATTAATATGAGCTTATCTGTCGCACTAAGTAAGACTTCTTTCAAAAATTAAAATTGCTTTCCCCTCTCATTGTTTTTTTTTTCGCATAAAAAGACAGTGGTACATTTCTGCCAGAAAATGAAGTTTAAAAGATTAGAAGCTTATGCTGAATTAGATTACCAGTGTTTCGAATTGAGCGGAGACATTTAAACTCTGACTGCCCACCTATGGGCTTGCTTGAGAAGTAGAAGTGCAGGAAGTAAAAGGTTATCTAATTTATGAGTGATCGATGTCCTATTGTTTCAGGCAGAATGGTCAATTTTCCTCCCTTTTGTTTGAAATGATGAAGGGTTACCTCAGACATAAATGGTCGGGCAGGTTTCCATTACTTCAATTTTTTCCCCTCACATCTTTTGGCAGTTTGGTCTCTGTGTGCAAGAAGAGAATTGATTAACGCATATTTTCCATCTCATTTGATCGGTGTTTATGCCAGTGTTGCCTGTAGTGTCATGTGTAACGATTACCACACACTATTGCATTCATTCTTTTTAAAGACAATGAATGCTAACAATCCTTAAAAAAGCACGAGTAACCTTGGTGAAATATGTAGTGATGCCAAGTGCACAAATAACACTTAGAAATATACTATTAGAGTTTTAAAAAAAAAGAGTCTAGATAAATACATTCAGAAAAATAGCCCTAGTCGTTCCAGAGACTGACCATCAGACAACCTAAGAAAAGGCCGAACGTATTTTTCATTCCTAAAGATGTCTCCATAGATCATAATCTAAGATTCTGTCTGGGGGATTTTAATGGAAGTCTATGTGAAGCATATAATGAGGCAAATCTGTCTAAATCTACTGGTTCCACTCTGTTTGAGTGTAGAGAGAAGGGGAAAAGGAAAAAACTTCCCGGCATGCTGTTCCTATAATAGAGCCATCATACAGGAGCTGTTAAGAACTTGAGCTCGTCTGAGGTGGTCGCGGCTCAAAGGACGGATCACGACTTCTGAATCCTTTCTTGTGAATGTAGCTGTGCACAGGGTTAAACTGGCCTGATTTTTAGCCTTTGCGTTATAATTCAACACATTAACATACCTTGTGTATACTCTCACTGACTGTAAGATTTTTTAAAGATACTTTTAATATGTTTGATATGAAAATATTAGCTGCTCATTATTTGAGGTAGGAGTTTTGGATTGCTGCCATAACAACAAATTGTTGTACTTTGTAGTCTGCTTCATATTTAGTGGATGAATACATCCCATTCCCTCAATTTCACCAACCTTGACATCAAGAAGCCTTGTATTCTAAATAAGAGGCCATGCTGCGTGATCAACAATTAACAAACCAGAATAAATTCTAAAATTAAATGGAACTTGGATATAAATGCAAGGGAAGTTTGGACCTTTTGTTCCCACCCAGATAAGTCAAAAGGCACAGATGTGTTTGGTTGTTCTGGAGGAGAAAAATAAATCTACATATTAATTTACACAGATGCAAGTGGTCCATTTCAGTAATGAAAAAGCAATCTAACAAGAGCGGCAGAAATTAGCACACAGCGGTCACAAACGGTCCGACTGAGAGAATGTGGTCAGCATAAAATTCTAAAAGCAGGGATGCATATTGTTACATTTAATTTGATTAATCGCTTCATGGTAACTAGTTGACCCAAGAGGCCATGTGGTGTAATCAACAATAGACATTGGATTTGGCCTTTTTATTTTCTTGGTTCTCCATACTGTATAAACTAGTAAAAGTTTCTGTGGAAGAAAACAAGCGGATCCTTAGTGTTCAGCCATGACACTATTAATCAAGGGTTATGGAGTGGAGTTCTACCTGTATGTTTATAGCATGTGTGTGTATCCTTTCTGCTGCGGACCACATGTTTAGTTTTATTTTGGGGGCACCAAATGAACATGCGCTCCATCAATTGCTCCAGAGACTGCTCGAACAAGAGACTTCTAATTGCAATTGACCACATGACTCGTTGAAACGTTAAATTGACTTTGTCAACCGTTTCCAATTTGACACAAATGAAACACTTTAAACGCCAAGATGCTTCAAATGCACACGTAAATTGCAGCTGTCGGTATGTAAAATCCTCAAGACAACATCAGGGGTCGGGGTATACTACTGACACTTTTTACAATAGGTAGAAGTCCAGATCCATAAAGAGTACAAGTCTTTAAATCAGGGGGTAACTGTTGCACTGCGGTGAATTTGCTAGAAGATGGCATGCTGTTTTTCATCAAGCAGTGTGAAGCATAGTGTACTGCTTATTGCCAGGGCTGATATTACTGGTGCTTTATCCGTGTTTGGCTTGCATGGATATTTATGGAATGACATGAGTGAAACAAAATGAAAAAATCTGTGAAACTGCAAGGAAATCTTTTTTTAACAGGGGGAATGAATATATAATCATCCCACCTACAACTAGACAAGAGTGCACTATTTTTGTTTTAGTTTTTCCGTTCTTATTTCTGTTACTTTTGTTATTTCGCAGTTGTTTTTCTTATTAACTTTCTCCAAGCACGATGCATACAAATCAGGATCCTAGTTTTGAGCCTATAATCATTTAGTTTCAGTCAAGCTATATGTGAGCTAATATCTAACACCGACATTCCTATAAACACACACTTCTAGCACATTGAAAATAATGAGGTAATGCAAACCTTAATGAGATTTAACTTTCAAAGAGTGGAACATTATTTAGTTGTGGCAAACAAGTATTTTCTACATGCGTCCACTTCAAACCTGAACTGCCCTAAGAGAGATTCAGCATGGATGGAAATAGCAGGGGATAAATGAGAAAAGTGAAGGGCGTGTCAGTAAATCCTACTTTACTTAAAGAGGTATCTTAGCTGCAGAGTTAAAGGCACATTTATTCAGTTAATGGTGAATAATCGCGTCCAGCAGTAGACGGGCAAACACCAACTGTACAAAAAGACTCAGTTTTTATTCCTTTATTTACTTTAGACTTTGTAGTTCCATTCGTTCTAACAGTAGTTAATAAGAAACACAAATCTTAAATGACAAACTTCATCCAAATCCTGAATCCCAATAATGAAAGTCTGAACAACATAAGAAGATGGATAAAAGTAATACTGCTAATACTGTACTAATTTGGTGGGGGGGACTTGCTTCGTAAATAGTTGTGACAAAAGCAAGGAGTGATTGGAGCCAGCTACACACTCGTCTGTCCCTGAACTACAGCAGATCTCCTCTAATGGATTCTGTTGGTTTTAGCTCGTTAGTCGCGTTATCTGCCATTTGATTAGACTCCTTGTTGACTGACAGGGCAGACGACATGGAGGCATACCAGGCCTGAACAAACACTGGGCATTGGCACAAAATCAATAAGAAGAAGACCGTCCAAAACTCAATGGCTGCCCGATATCTGCTCTCCAGCTTAATTGGGATGAGTTATTGACGTGCAGGTTAATTAGTGGTCTCATAATTGATTTAGCAGTCCAGCCTGAAGAGCAAGCTTTTGTGGTATGAGAAAACTGGAAGTTCTGAATAGAACTGTGGTATCAAAGCTCAGTGAGAGTTCTTGTTCTCCACGCCTGAGAACATTTCCCCCCCCAAAAAAGGTTTTTATAGGGCATACAGAGATGATTTCACAGGTATCAATTTTTTTATTGCCATCAATTTGCATCTCAAATGACATTAGAGGACTATCCAAATTAATGGCTTCATAATAGTCGCTACCTCTGTGTTATTTTTCTACATTTTTATCACATTATGATTTGTTTCCTTCTGTAAAAATGGCATGACAAAATCCATTAAGACCATGTTTGTTCACTGGAGACCATATAAGATATTCATCTGATAATGACACATTTTGTAATCAATAACTGCAATGTATTTCATGTATTTTTCCAATGTATTTACTATTTGGAAAGCTCTTTTTTTGCATGGGAAGTCACTAAAACAAAAAGTACTGTTGCACAGTTAGTCAGGTAAATACATGGGACAAAAGTGGTATGGTCCTTTAATGCTCTCTCTACCCCGGGGCAGTTTTCAGTTATCAAATTATGGAGAGCCATTGCAGATGGTCACACTTAATATTTGTAACATTCAGCCCAGAGAGGCTGTTTATGCACACACAACACACTGAATCAGATAACGCCAATTATGAAACAGGCACAGTGCAAGGAGAAAAACATTAAGTGGCATGGGGAATAAACATGTTCCCCTGTCTTTCCTTTTTATTGCCATTCAGGTGCTCTCTGTCTCTCCAGCTCTGCTGGTAGCTCCCTCACTATCATATGGTACCTGCATAATTGCCTTTCCCCTTCGCTGGCCGCAGGGGAAGTGGAGCTCTCACAACGTTACTGTGGTAATACTGATTGATGGAGTCGATACTCGTGTGGTTCCAGAACATCGAGCATCGCCGCACACAGACATGACAAATTTCGGGGAACAAATTATAACGGCCCGCATCATGATTAATCCCCTCAGGGGAAATGGAAATATTGTGAATACCTATGAACCCGTTGAGGACAAGGCTTTACGAAAAGACCAGACTTCAGGAGCTTTTGTTTCCATTGTCTTGCTGCGCCTGCATAAGGAAGGGTGTCATGGAGGAGCCCAGACAGCTCAACCCCAGACAAATGACTCAGTCAAATTTCAAATGTGTTCTCTTTCCTGTTTGTGACATGACTGGGTATAAACTTGCCTTTATTCATACTGAATCATTTTCACTCCTCCTGATTAATAGCAAGTCACTGTGAGATGATAGCCAAGTTATGGTTTGTTATCAAAGTCATGACAGTAATCTTGCATGAAGATGGTATATCAATGTTACAGCTAAGTATCTGGAATATAGCAGTTGACAGCTTGCTCATTTGCTGTTATTATGGCTGCCTGGCCTGATGTTTATCACCACTCATGAGATAAAAACAGGAAATGAATAGCAAATAAACCTACAGCTGTCCAGAAAACAGCCTGCTCACTTTTTTTACCTGTGAGGAAATTGAGAGTTTTATTTTAGTGCATCTGTTATTGTGGCTTGTTAAGAAATATATTCAAATGTCTTTAGCCACCACATTTTGATTCATATCATCATCTGATCGGCTCTCTGGGTTTAATGAAGGTCTTCCTTTGGACATTGGTTGCTTTTTTGTTATACTATGTCCTCGTACTTGAACGTCTAATAAACTGTGTTTCTGGTTATGTTTGTAAATTTCAATGAATTGCTAAACTCCTGTTTTGTTTTCCTGCCAAAATCGAATCAATTAATCACGATTGCTGCAATTTGAAACTTTACTATACCTTTTTCAGCCAAGAAAGAAAAAAGAGAAAAGAAGAACATGCCTTGGGATAACAACATTAAAAGCGTGTTTTATTTTCTAAATAGTGTTTTCATAGCTGGCACACATGTCTTGTTATTTACATATATTGCACACCACCTATTAACAGCTGGGATACATTTCACCTAAAAGTGCTTAATTGATCTGCTGCCTAAACGTCTCACTAATCATTTGAATATCAAGGCTGCTGGCTTTGCGTCACTGTTCTGCCTTTGCAAACAGGCCTTTGGAATCAATCAAAACAAATTAGTGTTGTGCACAGTTAATAGGCCCAGCTAAAACGAGATCAGATACACTTAGAGGGAGGGTAAAAGAATAAATGAATGATTGCCAGGACCTCAAACTGCCACTTTCAGAGGCATTTCAAATGAATCTCAACAGAGAAAAACCGAAGCCTTAATAACTCATGCAGAAGTAAGAGGAGGGAGAAAAGAGGTGTAGACATAACACAGTTACCATTATTATTTAAATAGCTGGACTGTAATTGCCACACGTAATTGATATCATTGGCTTAAAAGCAAAGAATTGAAAGCAGTCTTAAATACAGCAATAAAAAAAGTTGGATGTACAGTTGTGGTCAAAAGTGTACATACACTTGTAAAAAATCATAATGTTATGGCTGTCTTGAGTTTCCAATAAGTTCTACAACTCTTATTTTTCTGTGATAGAGTGATCGGAACACATACATGTTTGTCACAAAAAACAGTCATAAAGTTTGGTTCTTTCATAAATTTATTATGGGTCTGCTGAAAATGTCACCAAATCTGCTGGGTCAAAAATATACATACAGCAACAAAATATGTCAATTTTGGTGATGTAGCGAGTTGTGTCAATCAAATTAGCTTCATGTCATGGCCTCTTCACTTCTTCTAAGTGATTTTGATTGACTACAGCTGTTGACTTCTCATGAGCCCATTTAAATAGGGCTCATTTGACCCAGTGATTAGACTCAGCTACAAAAGCTACAATGGGAAAGTCAAAGGAACTCAGTGTGGATCTGAAAAAGCGAATTATTGACTTGAACAAGTCAGGGAAGTCACTTGGAGCCATTTCAAAGCATCTACAGGTCCCAAGAGCAACTGTGCAGACAATTATACGCAAGTATAAAGTGCATGGAACAGTTGTGTCACTGCCACGATCAGGAAGAAAACGCAAGCTATCACATGCTGCCGAGAGGAGATTGGTCAGGATGGTCAAGAGTCAACCAAGAATCACCAAGAAGCAGGTCTGCAAGGATTTGGAAGCTGATGGAACACAGGTGTCAGTCTCCACAGTCAAGCGTGTTTTACATCGCCATGGACTGAGAGGCTGCCGTGCAAGAAAGAAGCCCTTGCTCCAGAAAAGGCACCTTAAGACTCGGCTGAAGTTTGCTGCTGATCACATGGACAAAGATAAAACCTTCTGGAGGAAAGTTCTCTGGTCAGACGAAACAAAAATTGAGCTGTTTGGCCACAACACCCAGCAATATGTTTGGAGGATAAAAGGTGAGGCCTTTAATCCCAGGAACACCATGCCTACTGTCAAGCATGGTGGTGGTAGTATTATGCTCTGGGGATGTTTTGCTGCCAGTGGAACTGGTTCTTTGCAGAAAGTAAATGGGATAATGAAGAAGGAGGATTACCTCCAAATTCTGCAGGAAAACTTAAAACCATCAGCCCGAAGGTTGGGTCTTGGGCGCAGTTGGGTGTTCCAACAAGACAATGACCCAAAACACACATCAAAAGTGGTAAAGGAATGGCTAAACCAGGCTAGAATTAAGGTTTTAGAATGGCCTTCCCAAAGTCCTGACTTAAACCCCATTGAGAACATGTGGACAGTGCTAAAGAAACAGGTTCATGCAAGAAAACCATCACATTTAGCTGAACTGCACCAATTCTGTCAAGAAGAGTGGTCAAACATTCGACCTGAAGCTTGCCAGGACCTTGTGGATGGCTACCAAAAGCGCCTAGTTGCCGTGAAAATGGCCAAGGGACATGTAACCAAATACTAATGTTACTGTATGTATATTTTTGACCCAGCAGATTTGGTGACATTTTCAGCAGACCCATAATAAATTTATGAAAGAACCAAACTTTATGACTGTTTTTTGTGACAAACATGTATGTGTTCCGATCACTCTATCACAGAAAAATAAGAGTTGTAGAACTTATTGAAGACTCAAGACAGCCATAACATTATGATTTTTTACAAGTGTATGTACACTTTTGACCACAACTGTATCCATCATAGAATAACCACCTCACCTACATGGTGGAAGGATTTAATGATCTCCATGATCCCGACGGCTGTGTTTCAAAGAGTATCAGCGGTGACACCACAGAAAATAACTTTTAGGCCCTCAAGCTTTTCTGGCAAATGACCAGGGTCCATCCCAGGTTATGTTTGGCCTCAGTGGAGCCCTGCTGATCAGGACTGAAGTTGTCAGGCAGTGAAGGGGGATGTAAGGATATCCTCAATTAAGTCAGCATCCCTCCAAATGAGAAGACAGTCTGAGGGCTTGAGGGAAGATGTGACCATTGCCTTGGCAAAAGGCAGCCGAGGTAATCAAAAGAAAATTTTCCCCTTGAATGCTGAGGGTATCGCAGAGCAGTCTTGGCTGACAAATCCCTGGTAAAGATGGATATCAGCAGGAAAGTTAGGCTTTCATTTGACTGGTTTTAACTTCGTTTCCACCCTCAACTATGAGATCTGTGTAGCAAATAAGTTGCAGATACAAGTGGCTGAAATTGGTTTACTTCAGAGGATGGCAAGGCACAGCCTCAGTGAACGGATGAGGAGCTTGCTCATTTGGAGGGTGCTCAGATTAGAAGCTGCTGCTCCTTCACATTGAAAGAATTCATCGAGGTATTTCAGACATCTGGTAAGGATGCCTCTAGGTTGTTTTTCTTTGGAGGTAATTGGCCGTATCATACTGGGAGGAGGCCCTTGGGTCGATATAGACCCTTTCCAGGCACTGAATGCCCGGTAAACCAACATGTGGAACTGGACAGAGTCACTGTGGTGAAAGACGTCTATTACTCGACCCAAATGGAAGACGCAAGGGATGTTTGATTATGGAAGCTCCAAAGGAAACCTGCTTTATTCCCTCTCTGTCTCGTGATGCACACACACACACACACTAAGTGCTCCATGTCATGACTTCTTTGGTATAGTAGAGGCAGAGAAATTGACAGCTCCTTCCCATGAGAGCGATCACACATCATGTGTTTGCTCTGGGAAATCAGTGCAAGACCTATCATTTGGAATGTGTTCTTTGTATCATCATTACCAACCTGGACTGCTACAGCTGCACATGGTGCCATACGTCTAATGATGTCAATCTCTGACCGATGCTCTCTCCATGAAGTGATACTTGCAGAGTGGATATTTCCAGAAAGAAAACAGATGTGGAGGAACAGCTGCTGATATGATATTTAAAATATTAAAAGAAAAGAGAATACATTTGAAATTGTTAGCATGGACGCACAAAAAGGAGTAAATACGTGATAATTTGTCATCGCTGTTCATTTATTTGATCATTTAAAAAAAGAATGACAATTAAATCCAATCCACCTTGAACAGTTGAAGGAGGTTAGTGTACAGGAAGTTATTGTTTAACCAAATGAACTCTGGAAATTGTCACACAGTGGATGCCATTTGAGAAGAAAAACAGTTTATTGTAGATCTCTTTAGTTAGTCTTACAAATGTAAGTTCAATTTGAAACAGCGGGCAAATTCACCTTCTCAAAAAAAGAAGCTATTCATAATAGAGTGACGGTCAGGAGGAGGATGTATTTTGACACACGGTTCATTTATGAGAATAATTCTATTAGGACGATTTCCAAAACAGGTGAGAACATTGTGCAGTTATGTCAACTGTTCATACGGGGCAGTAGCGTCCAAAATGTGTCCTGACCAGACCGGAAAATCGCAAGATGAAGAAAAAAAATCCAGTTTAGCGACTGGTCAGGACCCAGAGTGTAAATCCATCCCCTTCAGATGGTGTGTTCATAATAAAAACAAAGAATGGTGAAAATCAAAATGTATTAAGTCTTGGGATTTTTGTTTTTTACTTTGATGCTAAAATAATATTTCTTTATTCACAAGAAGCTGCTCAACATGAGCAGAAGGTGTAACAACGAGCTATCCGGCATGTTGCTTTGCCATAGTGAGCAAATCAACTGAAAGCAAGTTAAGATTTCAGTCACAAGTATTTTTTTTCTTTTCTTTATTTCTTTATTTTTTCTGAAGAAATGATCTGTGGTTTGTTTAAAGTGGACCAAGCAGCTCTGGCATGAACACACCCTCCATATCTTTCATTTTCCAAGTATAGATACTGTTCAACAAACCAAACCAATTGTTCAATTTCATAAAAAGGATTGCTTGGCTTTCTTTGCTGTGTATTCGAGTCATTTGCTTTGACATAACAAACCTTCAGTCAAGCTAATGAAACGTTTTTTGTAATGTACTACCATTATGATTTTAGACATGGCTGGGACAGCAAAACCGACCTCATGGGGAGAAAATAACAGAATTCCTCATCATTTTGACAAACTCACTTTTGCTCGTGATACATTCTTAAACGGAAGCCTCCATTCTCCACGAGCTTAGCACGGAAATGATCCTTCATGCACATGTTTGGTCACCTGCACAGCACAGCTGCAGTGTAACTTTGACGGTAAAACTCTGTGCCAATCCCTCACAACATCGGAAGCTGCTCCCACAACTCACTTCCTTCTGTTGTTGCCTAGCAACCAGCACATCTTTTTCTCAGAATTTTGTTCCTTCTCTTGTTTTTTTTTGTTTATCATCTGAAGTTTGATGTGATAGAGCATATAAAAGGCTTTTTTTCATCTAAAATTGCACGTGGGAGTAACTAAACTGTCTAAACTAAGATCCCAATCTTAGAGATCATTAAGTTAAAGCAAACCAGTAACCTAGGGAAAATGAAATGTGTAATATTGGCTAATCTCAACGTTATTAAGACCACCATCTGGCAACCACTGAGCACTGTCGATACACAGGTGTAATGAGACCATGGTAAGTGTCTTGGTCCTAATCCAACAGAAGCATTATCAGCCGTAGTTATTATTCTTTTTACAAGAAAACTATCAACATTCTTCAAAGCAAATATGCCAGCACTTACGTAAAACTGTGAGCCAAGGTCCACAGACATTTCCCACACTCTATAGGTAGCACGGGAGACATTTAAAAAAAACAACAAATGAACCACAGCCTCTGCCTAAGCCAAGTATGATAGCATAACTGAAAGGCATTTTACAGTACAAATCATCGTTGATTTACTCATTTGTTTCCTACCTGTGGGTTACTGGTAAATAAACAATGTCCTTGAATATCTCACTTATCACACAAATCCCACGTTCTAAACTTCAGAGAAGGCAATTAAGTTCTCGCTCGAGGTGAGCAGTCCAGAATATTGATGTAAGGCGCTGTGAAATGCTGAAGGGGGCCACGGCGGCCGCAGTTGGACGGGTTCGAAACAAACAAGGACAGAATAAAGCTCGGTTCTCATAAAGTCATGAGAAAAGGGTCTGTGAATGCCGGCGAAGGTCACAGAAAACACTGTGGCCACCAAGAAATCGATTTCCCTTTTGAGGTAAGGCGTCCCCTGTGTTTTATTGACCCATATGTTTCAAGTCACCGACTTCATTCTCTGGTCACCCCCCCTGGTGTGACACTGTCCAAAAATAGGCCGTTGACTGGGAGGGGAGGGTTTGTATGATATACAGACAGACGGATTGGGATGGGGTAATTTTCTGTCTACATAAGATCTGCATGTGAAGAGTTTGCCTTTGCCCTTAGATGTCTGGTATGCATGCTCGAATGTATGTGCGTCAGAATCCAGAGCTTTTGCATTGCGTTGAATCACAGGGAGGGAGTCTGTTCATCTGCAGATTAACAGCATCATAACCAGACCTCCCTTTCACCGAAACACCCACTTCCTCCAGCATCTGCTTCCTCCCCTTCTCCCTCCCCTCACTGCTCATGTAGATTCCTCTTCTGTCTCTCTCTCTCTGTCAATCAGGCTACCTGCACGAGCTGCTGCGTATGTGTGGGAGAGGGAATAATCTGTACCTGTGAAGGTGGCGCAGAGATCCACCACTGTTTGGAGATCCCAGCCTTTCGCTTTGAACCCGTCTCTATTCAGTGAGGGGCTGCTGTGAAATGTCGCAGAGAGAGTGAGCCTAAACCACAGGGCCACATGCTGAGAAAGAGGCAAAACCATGGCGTCCTCATGGCTGTTTGTGTTTTCTATGAGAAGAGGAGCCCGCCTTTTACATTCGATGAGCAGAAAGATGAGGAGAAATCTGCTTCCCGTCCAGTTCCCCGAGAGGAGAGGGCAGCAAGGCTAAAGGAGAGATACGTGAAAAACGGAGTGCATGAGGACATATGAAGGAATGAACACACCATCATGACTTGTGGAAACTCCTAACATCTTCCTCTCAGCTCACAGTCAGGCGTCGATGAGGAGAGACAAAGGGAAGGATGAAATTTGAACTGAGCAACCGGGAGCGAAAATAGTGGTGATAGCAGATAAAGAGAGAAAGAAAAAAAAAAAAACCTGCAGGGTCCGCCTAGCTCACCCACACATCTCTCTGTTTTTAAGTCCGCCTGTAATTGAATTCTGAATCTTCCAAAAGAAGAAATGATAGGGAGGCAGAGGGGGCTTGAAGAGGTGTGTGTGAGAGGAGGGTGGGGGGTAGATCGTGCAGCAGGCAGGGGGTGGCATGGAGTTGAGAGAGGCGAGTTGAGAGTAGATGCTGGGAAACAGCGAGGGTGCTAGCACTCTGTGTGCTTTCATTAGCACTTTAAATGCTAATGAATAAGTTCATAGCTTTGAAGATGCAGCTATGTTAAATATGCATGGGTTATCCAACAGTACAGAACTGGGAAAAAGGGGGTGGGAGAAGATGGAAGCCAAAGACACAGTAAAAATTAATCAGTGGGAAAAGAGAAGGAAAAAGGAAGAGACAAAATGGGGGAAGTCTGGTGGTTTTCTCTCACTTCCTATTTAATAATTTTTTCTAATTTCTTGTTGGTTTTGTTGAGACACAAAAATATTCAAACAATTCAACAAGCTTAAAAAAACCCTTTTAGACTTTTTTTCTTTTCCTGTCTGCCTTCCCCTCCCTGTCATGTTCTCCCCTCTAATGGGGCGTAAGTTCTTTTGTTCAGGGCATATAAAGCCGGAATGAAAAATGCTTTTAAAGAATGGATCAAATATAGATTGCTGTTCTAATTGTTACAAATAAGACTCAACTTTTCATCGCTTTCTCATCTTCCTTCCTCCCTGCAGGGACAGATGCAGAGTCAGTCATTAGTGTTAAGTCAGAAGACATTACGCCGAGCTGCTTGTGGAGCGGTAATGACCCGGCAGTTTGAAGCGATGACAATGGCAACGAGGGACAAATCCCCATGAAGAGAGCTTTCATTCTTTTTTTACTCCCTGCTGGAAAGAAAAATGATGGGTTTGTTCTGTAAAACCACAACAAAAATAAACCCCACACAGAGAAAAAGTATCAAAAGTGCAACAATTCAGAGCCTCCACCTCCATTTTTACTCATCGGGGTCGAACATTTTATCCTCTCATTATCTACTTTGGTGTGCTGAATCTTATGTTAAAATTTCATAAATAAATACATGTAAAAATGTCAGTATGGTTGTCATTAAGAGGTTAATAGCTTCCATTAATACCCTTGCAAAAGTGACAGCCAGAAAAAGAGGAGCTTCTTCAATTTGATTTCCAATTAATATGTATGAGTAGACCTGTGAGGGAGGAATGATGTGAAGACACATTATAGAAGCTGAGCAGAGGTGACAAAGCTATCTGATGACTTGGCTGAAGGAGGAAGTAGCCTCACTATTAATGTCTCAAACGCAGCACTGAGGAGCAAGGACAAAGGCGAGGGGGGGAGAGGTCTAACTGTTGTGGCAACTGTTGACAACCAAGTGATTAAAAGATTTTTTATATATATACACATATCTTTTACGCCTGAAAATATAGTTAACATTTATAAATATTTTTTAGAATAATTTAATAAATTATTCAGATTTCAGTTTCTCTTTTTTTTCCCGTGTGCAGTCCAAAAGAAAGTTGTGACAGATTAATAGTTTTTACCATATGGAAATACAAAGTGACGTCAGAATTAATGGCAGCCACATCTATGTGTGGTTTTGGGCCTTTTGTGGAGATTCGGGAGAGAAATGTTTTGTTTTTGTCTATTACAGGATTTGGACTGCTGAGCAGTCCTAGGTGCTCCTTGAAATCTTAGGTTTCATGTCTGTGAAAGGTTTGGACAGCAGATGGAGAATGCAGTGTTTATTCTGTGAATATATATATATATATGTATATTGATTTATCAGACCACTGAACATTTTTCTCACTTTGCCCCAGTCTTCCTGTAACCTTCTGGAATCTAAGGTATTATTAACCATTTTTGACAACTTTTGATTTTGTCTGTATCTTTTCACCTTGCCAGTTTTTAGTGTAATTTCTTTCAGCATAACCATACATACATAAGCTTACTGTATTAACACATTACACCTAAAATAAGAAAAAAAAAATCTAATCCATGGTTTGATAAAGTTGGATTTTGTTTGTTTTTTTATTTACAAGTTATGATGCCAATAAAAACTTATAAAGACAAATGAATACATTTGAGGCCACAGGCTTTCTTTTTTTTGTAAAAAAATGTGCAAAGCATGCCGTTTTTTGTGCTCCTCCAAAAGGCCTCTGTGCCATTCATCAAGAACACCCCATACTTTACCATACACCAAGTGCACACAAACTAGCTCAATATCAGGAATTGTCTATCTGAATAACTGTCTCACAAGCAGCCACATATCTTTTGATTCTGTTCCAGCTGAGAACGACACACCACTCTCTGCTTTGCCATCTTAAGTCAATTAAATCATTTGGACGTGCCAGCGTGTCTGTAACGGCAGAGGGTTAAATGAGCCTTTGCCTCGGAACACAGCAGCTATTTGGATCAGATTTGCATACAATCTCTTCTTTTTATGGTATGGATCTAACCTGCATTGGTAGGTTACTGTGGCATTGTCCACAAATAATGATTTCTGCAAGTGTTCCTGCAGTGATTTTCAATACATCGACATTTCGGTTGTTAATGCTGTACTGCCTGAGAGTCAAAGATCGCAGGCATCAGACATTGATTTTAAGATTTTCTTTTACATGCAAATATGTCTCCAAATTCTCTGAATCTTTAGATAATATGAAATACTGTGGATTGTGGAATATTCTATTTTCGGCAATGTAAAATTAAGATTGTAATACACACTTAAAAAGATTCAGTCTGCTAAACCTTTGTCTATCCATACTTCCGAGAGACTCCTTTTGTTGCTGCTGTTCCAACATTTGACACTTTTGTGGTCTGCTACCATCAGAATGAAGATATTTTTCTGTGACACCACATATCAATAATAATGAGGACAGAGACATCCCCAAATAGAAAACTGGTTGTTGTGCTGAATTTGACTGGTTGATGGAGAGTTAACATTTGACATTAAGAACAAGACGTTCTTAAGTAGCTGTCTATGTGATGAAAACTCACACAGAGGGAATGCACAGCCCTAAAACACATCAGAAACATTCAATCAAAGACCAGGGGACCCTCAATTTCCCCAAACTCCAGTTTGAACGGTGACCAAAAAAAAGACTTTAAAAAAAGAAGAATGTTGATAATCAGCACTCACTGGGAGACAATTCACAGAAAGTGACAGCTCTTTGTATTTTGTAAGTTATTAAATGAAAACACAAATCCCTGTGTTTGTGTACCCAAAGCTGTATTACATTTCCTTGAGTATTTTAAGTTTTACTCCTTAGCTGGTCAGCATGGATACACTCATGTCCCACTTAACTGTAGGCTAATGCACAACATAGAAAATGAGGCTAAACCTTTCAGTTTTAACACATTTGCGAATATTTGCGGGCTATGGAGATGAAAAACACTCTCACCATCCACCCATACATCTGACTCAGAACCAGATTGAAGTACTTGTTGAGTGTAAAACCAGAGAGCTTTCAGAACATATAAGCGGGATAGGTGACTGCTGGGTGAGCACAGAAGTCAGACAGACCAAAAAAGTTAGATGATAACACTTAAAACAGAGAGAAATGTACAATAGCTGTACACATGGGTGAGATATAGGGCTTTACATTTGATCTTAAATGGACTGGGTCATTTTTTCGTGGGAAGACTGATGTAAGAAGAAAAAAAAGACACCACTCACTGTCACATATGCTATGTAAATGATAACAGTGCTGGCGGACCTAGGTTTTCTTTTTTGTGCTCTGATATGGCTGTGAATGACCAGCTATTTGTCTGCTCACAGTTGACAGCATTAAAGCCTATTACTCCTCCATCTGTACCACTCCTCTCTGTATTATGAATTATGCTGTTTAAATGGATTCCCTCCTTTAGAAGAGCTTTGGGCGAGCTCTGTGGAGAGGCATCTAATGGCAGCTAAACGCATTCATGCTCAGATAAGGCGTAGGCTGCAAAACACAGCAAAGTATCCACAGCTGTCAAAGACGGAGAGGAGTGATAGGGCGGAGAGCGAACGGGGCGAAGAGATGGGGACAGGTAAAAAGATGAAGAAGCAGTGTGTGAGCGGAAAATGAGAGAGAAGGTGTGTTGTGGAATTCAGCCTTTCAAAAAGTGTGTGTGAAAGAGAGTGGCATTGCCTATGAGGAAATCTATTGATTGCCACAGCAGCCATTATTCTCCAAGTCAAGACACTGAAGGATATATCGAAAGTATGATGGATGGTATTTGATGTTTTTTTTCGTCTGTATGTTTGTTTTACATCCTAAGGGCAATTGATGGTGGATGTTGTTCACATTTGGTTGTTAATTTGATTTTTTTTAACAGAATGATTAATCCATACCTTTCAAAAAGCCATCCATTATCCAATGGCCTTCAACATAGTTTTCAGTGCTGTTGTCACCATTTGTTAAGCTTATCAGAAGAAAAAAAAATAAAAAAGTAGAGAGCAATTGAAAAATCGAGATGAGATCCCGTCATATTTACCTGATGTGCACTTTTCTAAACTGTGACTGACATACAGTCATGCTTTAGCCAACAGCGAACACAGACATGCCAAGAGAAAGAGAGAGAGACAGAGAGAGAGAGACAGAACGTGTACCAACAAATGAGAAGGGGGCGTGGGGGAAGTGAGGGGAGGGAAGCATTTATCTATGATGGATGAGAGGTGTAGAGGGTTGCAAACTGTCAGATGCTCCCTTTATCTCCTTCATGCGTTTTTGATGCTCAGAGTGAGAAAAGGTTGGTGGGTGGGAGGGCCAAAGGGGGGGAAGATGGAAGGCGACCATAGAATGCAGTGGGCTGGGTGGGGTGAAGGAGATAAAAAGGAGAGGCTATTACATGTGTACCAGGTTGTTTCCAACACTTCTGTTCATCTTTAATGAGACCGTGGAGAACATTATGCAGATGAGCCTTAATGAAGGATGGACTTCAGGCCCACTGCAAGGTCACTGATCCCTACCTTACCTCCTTCCCTCTCCTCCTCTTCCCATCTGCCTTGCTCCTTCTCTCTCCCTGCTTCATTGTCTAAATTGTTTTTGTCATCCTCCTTTTTTTTAATTCCAAACCTCCCTTGAACTCGTCCTTGCTTTTGTCTCTCTGCCCCACCGTCATCTTTCTCTTCTCCTTTATCAGGAAACCAGACTCTGCCACTAATCTTTGCCGTACTTCAGACTCACTGGCTGATTGGAAGATGAATAAGGCCCTTACGATGTTAAGATGGGGTTCAATGAAGAAAGTGGGGTGTAATCCATCCTCCGTTGAGGGGTGGGAAGGAAAAGCAAAGGAAATACAAGTAACGAAGAGGGGGAAATTAAAAAACGGGGAGCCAAGAGCAGGACCTCGTGCCTCTCAGGTGGAATTTCAAGGGCCATTTCTGAATGATGGCTCATCAAGTTTCATTCTGCATGTCACATGTAATTGCTCTTAGATCCGTTCCTATGGAAACTGCAGTTCTCTTTTAAGCTGCTGAGGGGGGGTGTTTCATCACCTCTTCCCGTAGGGGTTGGTGCCACCATTATATGTATGGTTTGGATGAATACTCCACACTAAAGTAGGACCAACTCTCCTCAGGGAATGAGCATTGCACATCAGGAGAGGATATGGGAGCAGACAGTGTCATAATAGCATTGCATTTGACAGATCTATTGGATGCATAACTTTCTGTGCAATCGGGATGTTCCCATCAGGGTGTTTCTGTTGAAATGAACACACAGTGTCACACACACAAACTGTAGGGGAAATCCCCCCTGTCTGACAAAAAGATGACTTCTTTATCCAACTGCTAGGATACAGCATGATTAAAAAAAAAGAAAGAAATCCATTTATGATCCAGCTGGCTTTCTCTCCCCAAGTCATGGAGAAACAAAACATTAATGGAACAATAACACAGTTTTCTACAACTACACACAACTAGTTGGAGGTGTCATTGTTTGCTTTGTAAAAGCAAACGTGCTTGACATATGATTATTACCTCTTTGCATACTCGTCCTTTTTATGTTGACTCAAAATCTTGGGGCTATTTCTTAAGTACAAGAGGACGTGTGTGTGGTGTGTAAGTGAAAAAGATATTTTCTAGTATTTCAGACCCATCCACATATATAAAATCAGTTTATTTCATATAGTTTGAAACTGTTAATCCTCACTGAACGTTGTACAACTTTTCTGTATAATAAAAAGTGACTGTGGTCTTTAATTCCGTTATAGTCTCTGCGAAGTTGAAGAGGATCCTTGTTTGTTTTCGGATAAACAGTGATTATATCTGCATCCTGTCTTTGCACTGCTCCTGCCTTGAGCATCCCTCCCTGTGAATTATGCATGGCTCTCTAAATAATGTGTTGTTAACAGAGAGTAATGAGGCTGACACTGATACTGGATTATGAATTTCATAAGGGGAATCATCTCTGCATTTGCTCCCTTCGTGCGCGGTGTACTTTATCTGGGTCAGCCACCAGAAAATGTTAGACAGAAACCAAACTTTCGGTGTGATCATCATCCAAGTGTAGTTCAGGTAGGCGTTCAATGAAACAACCAAAAAAAAATCTATCAGGGCATTTTCTCTTTTACGGAAAATTCTGCATTGTATACCTTCATGAGCAGTATTGCAGAAGTGGTAAACCTGTGTGACAGCCCTCTCTCCACTTGGCCACTGAATTTTGAGAGGGTCAATGGTTGCTTAATTTAATTCTATCATCCTTTGTTCTTTTATCTGAACCAGTGGTGGTGTTGATGAAAGAGAAAACATAAAAGCTTTTAGTCTGACGCTACATTGCTGACCTCCTGGGATTTCCAACTACCTCTTACTGTAAATTTGATTTTAAAAAACAAAACAAAACAAAAGTCTGTATGCCTGGAAATCCAAAACCGCAACACGATTCCTCTAACCTGTGCACAACAACAATTACTTTTGTTGTGTGAACTAGAGGGCAGACGACTTTTTGTAAGATTCACAAAGCTACAATAACAAGAAAACCCATCATGCGAGTCTCTAAGGTATATATTTGATGCCAAAAAAACAAAGTGTGGACTAATTATTATCTTGGCAGCTGCAGGCAGGTTTCAGGATTGAAAACAGTCGTGGGTATAACATGCGTCTGCCTCAAGTCGTGGTGCTTTGTTGATCTGATCAGTTGATATTAATTTGTAACAGTGACAGATTCTGCATGTTTGCTCTGTTCTGAATCATCACTACTGCCATAAATCTGGCATGTTAGTGGATGTGAATTAAATCAGGCTCTAGCAAAAACAGCTCTTTCATTCCGAGACTGGTTAAATTTTACAAAGATAAACTAAGGTTTTCCAGTCTGTGGCATGCAACATGCTGCTGTTCCCAACACTGTATTTTTTACTTATTAGATGATGATTTATTTTTCCTTTTCAGTTTTTTATCTCACATAAAATCGGAAATACCATGCACATGAGTGTATTAGTGCTTTTTTACAGTGTGCCCATCTGGCTGCTGGCTCCCTGGTGCACTGCACTATTCTGGTGCCTGTGGACACAGTACTCCAGCGGGTAGTGCCCCTACAGCTGGGTGCCAATTAAAAGTTTGACTTTCACACAAGTCTGTGTGCACTTGGATTTTTGATGCATCTAAGCAAGTTCTGCACTTTTCTCAACACCTAAGCTGTCAGAATAGCCTATCCCAGCTGACAATGGGCAAGAGGCAGACCCCTTGGACAGTTTTCCAGTCCATTGCAGGGCCACACAGAGGCAAACATCCACACACAATCACATTTAGGGGCAATTTAGAGTGTCTAGTTAGCCTTATATTCATATTTTTTTTAACTTTGGGAGAAAGCCAGAATATCCACAGAGACACAGCCACCAGTCTTAGACTGTGTCTCAGTCAAAAGCTAAACTCTGCTCCCTGAGTGTGGACAAACTTTGAACAGGTGATTTCTTGTTATTCCAACAGCTAATTGCTCAGGCTTCTTGATTTTTGTTTTCCTGGCATTTCTGATTGACAAAGGTCAGCTGCATTTCCTGCCTGGACTTACACTAATCAGTGTATGTGCTCTGATCATGTTGAAAACACTGAATACACCCTCCGCATTTGTTCCAGTCGGATAATTCAAATGGGCACAGTTTTAGTGCGGGTATAGTTACATTGTAGGTGTACAGCATTTATCAGAGGAAAGAACCTCCACCAAAGTCAATTCAGTGATTTAAACACTGGTAAAGTCAATTTCCTATTGCTGTCACACTAATAATATCTATATTTCTGTCTCATTTTCTTAGTTTAACCTTCTTTAAACCGTTCAGTGATTGGCATAAGGCCTTACCAAGGTCAAGTTAGTGCTTCTTAACGCCATTAAAGTCACAACATTATTCTGGTGTGAGCAAAGTCATGCAAACAGGCCTCTGAATAAGAATTCACTGGCAAGCTCATTAAGCCCAGTTAAGATTTTAATGACAGGCCATGAGTTTTTTTCTTTTTTTATGTTGCTTGTGCTAAAGCTTTTACCACACAGAACTGTGGATCATTAGGATTCACGTGTTTAGCCCTTAAGCCCTCCGTTCCAGAGTGGAACCTAGCCTTGCTGGCTAACCTTGTAGCTGTGGCTGCCTCCAAGTAAACCTTCAACCTTGGCACGGTTTTATATGTTTATTCAAAAGCCCACCCAAACATAAAAAATGCACACTTTCTCTCCCCAGAAGAGATTAAAGTGCACACGACTGTGCCATTTCTGCTCTTCAAATGAATTTACATATCACATGCATTTACTACATACACTATATTGCCAAAAGTATTTGCTCACCCATCCCAATTATCGGAATCAGGTGTTCCAATCACTTCCATGGCCACAGGTGTATAAATTCAAGCACCTAGGCATGCAGACTGTTTTTACAAACATTTGTGAAAGAATGGGTCGCTCTCAGGAGCTCAGTGAATTCCAGCGTGGAACTGTGATAGGATGCCACCTGTGCAACAAATCCAGTCGTGAAATTTCCTCGCTCCTAAATATTCCACAGTCAACTGTCAGCTGTATTATAAGAAAATGGAAGTGTTTGGGAACGACAGCAACTCAGCCACGAAGTGGTAGGCCACGTAAACTGACGGAGCGGGGTCAGCGGATGCTGACGCGCATAGTGCGAAGAGGTCGCCAACTTTCTGCAGAGTCAATCACTACAGACCTCCAAACTTCATGTGGCCTTCAGATTAGCTCAAGAACAGTGCGCAGAGAGCTTCATGGAATGGGTTTCCATGGTCGAGCAGCTGCATCCAAGCCATACATCACCAAGTGCAATGCAAAGCGTCGGATGCGGTGGTGTAAAGCACGCCGCCACTGGACTCTAGAGCAGTGGAGACGCGTTCTCTGGAGTGACGAATCGCGCTTCTCCATCTGGCAATCTGATGGACGGGTCTGGGTTTGGCGGTTGCCAGGAGAACGGTACTTGTCTGACTGCATTGTGCCAAGTGTAAAGTTTGGTGGAGGGGGGATTATGGTGTGGGGTTGTTTTTCAGGAGCTGGGCTTGGCCCCTTAGTTCCAGTGAAAGGAACTCTGAATGCTTCAGCATACCAAGACATTTTGGACAATTCCATGCTCCCAACTTTGTGGGAACAGTTTGGAGCTGGCCCCTTCCTCTTCCAACATGACTGTGCACCAGTGCACAAAGCAAGGTCCATAAAGACATGGATGACAGAGTCTGGTGTGGATGAACTTGACTGGCCTGCACAGAGTCCTGACCTCAACCCGATAGAACACCTTTGGGATGAATTAGAGCGGAGACTGAGAGCCAGGCCTTCTCGTCCAACATCAGTGTGCGACCTCACAAATGCGCTTCTGGAAGAATGGTCAAAAATTCCCATAAACACACTCCTAAACCTTGTGGACAGCCTTCCCAGAAGAGTTGAAGCTGTTCTAGCTGCAAAGGGTGGACCGACGTCATATTGAACCCTATGGATTAGGAACGGGATGTCACTTAAGCTCATATGTGAGTCAAGGCAGGTGAGCAAATACTTTTGGCAATATAGTGTAAGTCCTTGAGGTTGATCCAAGCATGAAAGTGTGAACTAGGATTTGACTCCATGGATTTTAATGTTGGTTTGAGTGGAGCCAATCAAGAGGGTGATTAATAGAATGGAAATTAAAAACAAAACTCTTTCTTTGATGTCTTCTTTCTGAGCTCGACAACAGGGGGTGAAGGCTGAAACCCAATGAGTGCAGTCTTTTAACAAGAGACTATTAAAAAAACAATAAATCAAGCAGATTAAAAACCAATCAGGGCAGAAAGGATAAATCCCTCATTGCATTTTGAAAAGCCACACAACCTTTGATGTAAAGGAGACATAAGGGCATTTTTTCAGTTGAAATTCTGAATGTCAGGCTCATTTCTAAATGGTCTTACTTTGTTAACGTTGGGCAACCAACATTCCTATTAATTTATGGGACACAACTGAAACACCATCAGCTCATCCTCAGTGCATCGATCCATTGCCGCAGAACTTGGGAATGTTATCAATATATTGCATCCTACACATCCATCTTTTCTCATTAGCAGCCTGAAGTCATATAATCTGTATCAGCGGGACCCCTGGCTGCCAGTGTGACCTAATGTGTTGAGTTTACAGAACATCCATAGCTGTACAGTGCAAAGATTGATGTTTTCAGAATGACCTGCAAGGGTCTGTTGGTTCAAGATTTAGGGCGTGTGACGGACAGTCAGAAAACACTACACGGAGAGCAACAGTAGTACAAGCCAGAAAACAAAGCCGGTTATTGTTTTAAAATGAGAATTTTGCAGTAAATCTCATGTTTGTATTGCAACTACTTTACTTAAAAGGGTTAATGTTCTCCAAAGAATCCATAATTTAGCCCATTTTCAGATTTATGAGCTGAAAAACGTTCCGCTGCGGTGGCACATGGCATTAATCAAATGACAATAGGAGCAGTAAAGGGAATTACTGGTCTGCAGTAAGGCTGGCAATGTTATGTGTCTAGAGAACTGATTAAGTAACCGTTTCTGAGGGCACAAATTATCCTTACTATCTTTTTGTTCTGCTGCTCGCCAGGTTCCTATGAAAATATATATAATTAATCTGGAAGACAATGTAGATATATATTTTTTTCCTTTAGTATGCTACATTGCCTGGGTGGACACTGCCTGTTGGCACTATTCAAAGTATGTGCGTTTTAAGTGAGGAAGCAAGTGAACCGATGAACCTCCTGCAACGAGTGAAGATGACAACATTCATACCACACTGGCTTGAACTGTGTGGACATAGAAAATATGAACTGCCTTTAAGTCAAAAGCTTCTAGACTTCTAGCGTGCAAAATAATTGTGAAAATGTCTTAGATCTTGATTTTTCTCCTGAGGAGCCAGAAAAAAGTTTGATTTTCAGTTTACAAGTTGGATTATAGAGGGTATTATTCTGCCGTATTTGGTGAGGTAAGATAGGATAAGGATTTGTTGAATTACTATGGCTTTAAGGGTTCTGAGGATGCACACATTAATTAACATGGTGAGGACAGGTTGCTAGTGTTGCCTGTAAGTTCAGAGGTTCACCCATACAGTGCTTATCTCCAGCTGGCACCTGGACTTAGCTGAAATACCTCGTTATAACACCGAGGCCTACTGTGTGATAATAGTCACGCTGTTGTCCCTTTTTCCCTCTCTAACCTTGTAGGTTTGCTTCTCTTCCGAACGCAACTGGTCACCAGCTACTGTATAAGCTGTAAAGAAATTTCAAGATTGTCTTTGTCCATCTTTCATCTTTACTTCTAACAGTCTCATAAGACTCTTATCAGACTTTTACAGTGTCTCGATTTTTACTCCTCTGCTTGTGCTTGTCTCAAGACAGACAGGCTGATTTTTTTTTCAGTTAAAGCACAAAGTTATTGGTCTGCAACTGTACACCTCACAATAGTGTCTCACACCTATGAATCAAAGTCATACTGCTTCTGCACACTTTTGAGAAGCTCTCTTTGAACAACCTTCTTTCAGCCCCTCAGGAAGACAGAAAACCTGGTGACTCACAGCCAATCTCCTCCTGCAGTAGTATTATTGGCCATATGGAAGGATTCTGTTATGTCACTCCGAGCCATGAAGGTTGATCCACTGCAGCGTGGAGACCTTTGAAGCTGCAGATGACAAGTTGGCACACCCACCGAGAGTAAACTTTTAATGACTGGTCGTCCAGGGCAATATATCTCATATACTGGTCAGACTGTAATAAAAGTTTGGCATTGATAAAAAAAACTTTTCTTTTTTTTTTTAAATCAGAGAGTGCAATATCTGATGGTATTGTCAGTCTGTTGGCCTTTCATCTACTGCAAAATGGGCATGGCTTAAATTTGCTCGATTTTGCAAACACTTTCATCTACATACTTTTTCACAATCCTATGATTATCATCTGAGAAATATGAAAGGCATATTTTAGTGAACACAGACAGAAACTAATGCAATAGAACAAAAGTACACTAATATACAGATCTTGCACCCATTTCAACCAAACAGCTGATTTGTCAGGATTTTACATGGAAGTCTAATTTAACCCGGGTTTTTTCTTTTGAAAATGACCCACGGTGCATCCCTTTCCTTGCTCCTTTGTTTCAGTCCAACAGCAAGTTCACCAGGTATTTATAGCACTATCTCTCTGAAAGAGAGGTGTAATTAGAACTGATCTCTGCATCATGGGTTTTGGGAAGGCAAAGAAAAAAAACCTAAATGTCAACTTTTCTATGCGATGTAAAGCAATTCTGTTTAACTACTGTTCTTTTTCTGTCGAAAACTACATGACGTTAGCTGGAATGTCTGGATATTTTCTCCTCTGCACTTGCTAATGCTTATGGTTTTTTCCTTTTCTTTACCCTGACACACACACTCAGTTGATAATGACTGTGGTTGGTGATCTAATTCAATGAATGTTATGAGTCATAATGTGTTGCTGCCTCGAGCTGCTCCTGTGTTAACCATAAACAACTGCAGCTGCTTATACCTAATCGTGGGTGGACAGATTATTTTAAGTAATTCTGCTTTGTCAATCTAACTTGTGGAAGTAAATCAATACATGCGCTGCTTTCTACACACTGTGTGCCTTTTACACTAAACCATGATCAACTGAAGGAGTAAGAAATATAAAATGTTGATACATTTGATCAATACATGAAGAACAAAAGGAGGTCTTTTCTAAAAAGTTAAAAGTTATAATGCTAATAAAGAAACATATATAGGTATGTGCATTCGATATGTAAGATGAAAGGAAAAACGCTTTGACACATTTATGAAAATTAAATTTCAGATTACTAAAGAGTTAGATAGATTTGACTGAGATTGTACACAAACAGTGGAGACATTGTATAGGAGCATGGCAGTGTGAGGGATGTCAGCATGTTAGCATATGCTATATTTAGCAGCCACATTGAATCAGAGACAGGATGACACAATTGCAGGATACAGCCAGGTAAAAAGGTTTTATAAATGGAGCAGAATTTAATCACATCAGTCTATTATGCAAATCTCCCAAGTAAAGGGGTGACAAAGAGCTACGGTTAAAAAATAAATATCACACAGAATAGTGACTGCAGAACAAGTCACAAGGAACAGGAACAGGGAAAAATATGACAGTGAGCGCTGACTCATACGACCAGGTGTGCATCGTGAGAATAATACGAAAATAAGAGGAGCACAAAACAGATGCATGGCAAATATAGAGAGCAGAGCTGTTGTTAAAAGTAATGTTAATTTTGACAGAGAGGAAGTAAATAAAAATATGGATTTGAGACAAAGCATTTTTCAGTTCTAATAATGGCGTTTCTACTGTATTGCATAGTAAAATCAACACTCGAGATTCAATCAGAGACATGCAAAGATTGATGATTGTAATTATGCAAAATACTGAACAGATTAAAACAAATTTGAAAATTTATGGTAACTCTGGCTGATTGCGGCCATTGTGGACTGGGTCCTACAAATAGTCACTGGCATGTACCCTGCAAACAATTATCTGGTCCAATCACAGACATAGAAACCAAGTTTTTTTCCCCATTTATGTCTGCCAGAATTCTACCACTGAATCAATCTCAGTCTCAAAGAGACATTCATTTAACTTAAATGTTAAAGCACAACATCTGAGAACTCAGAAATGTCATTTAAGTGGTCATACGTTGTTAGGAGTACTAAATTCATCACCAAACCTGCCCATTGTGGCGCATATTTTCAGAGCCAGACAAACCTGTTAACAAAGTAACATATTAACGGTGATAGAGGCTGGATGACACCCTACTACTGGCTTTTGCTGCTCTTCTCCAGCTGCATCCCGCAGTAAATCCCACAAACGCTCCGACCTAAACTGGCCGTTTGAAAGTTACTCTCGCTAAAAGCCCCCATTAAACAGCTCCAAAGTGTGGCTGCAGCCAGAAAAGCAAAGCTATGACTAATGCAATTTCATGCAAGACAGTGTTCTGTGCAGCTTAACTTCCTCTGATTCCAACATGTTGGAAAAAAAAGGATAAAAAAAAAGAAATGGACAGAGGCAGCAACAGAGCCAAGGCACCTGACAGAAGTTGAGCAGGGAGATGTTTTACTGCACCAAATCAAATTATTGAACCCCATTTGCAACATTATCATTGCAGATTAACATTTTTATGAGAGTGTGAAATTACCCATGAAAGTCTATTGCCTTCCAACAGAGTGAGGCACCCCATTCAGTGAATAGAGAAGATAAGGGCAGATGCTTTTTCACATTATCTGGTTTTAAAATAGTAAGGTCTTATAAATCAGTTGCAGGTTTAGACGAGGTCGCTTCAACGCACTCCGACATAAAACGTGGAATAGCAACATTTGTCCTCTGTGCAAAGCATAGCGGTTACAACGGGCTGAAGGTTGTGAGACAGTAATGTGTTTTGGGAGTTTATTCTTGGGATGTGACTCTACATATATTGAAAAAGGAAACACTCCTTTTTAAAGGAGTTGTGACTCTAAATCATCATCATCAATCTCTGTTCTTGTTACATTTTCAAACAAAAGTTCTGTCATTGCAGCATTTGCATGTAAAAAAAAAAATGTTAATCAAATTTAGAAAACGTGTTTAATAATACGGAGACTCACAGTACTTGAGGAGGAAACAACCATCTTTAACCATCATTACTATTAACATTGTTTATATATTACAACAGTCATTGGTAAAATGTACATTTAGAGACCAATATAAAGCACAGTAGACTGAGGTAGAACTATACTGAATGCTAAAACCAGATGAACTGACATAACACAAATGCTGATTTCTTTAATATATTTTTTTATATTTTAGATCGATGCAGGCTTTTGACTTACCTATTTTAGTAAAATGTAAATGCTATCACCCTCTCATCTGCTAGAAAACTATCCCCTCTTAGGCATCCATAAATTTCAATTCCTAATCAGGCTGCTGTATGTTGTCCTTGTGATGCGTTCGAGTGCTGATTTCTTGCCAGATACAGCTGAAGTGAAAAGACACAGAAGGAGGGCATCCATGTCTGCGGGTTCTTAGCATGCCTAATACCCTCTAATATATCAGTCTTTATTCCTCAGGTACACTCAGTATGAGAACTTTTCTATAAATTTGAGTTGGATGAAGTTGAATTTTAGATCATCAGATTTGGAGGAGGAGAAAAGTCCTAGTTGACTGTGGGTGCTAAATGTAGTTGCTACAAAAGGCCTTGGATGGAGCGTTAAATCTATGGCTATATTAAGTTATTATAGTTCGATCATTCATCTTTTGGTTTTTCCTCTTCTTCCGAATTGGGTTGCACAGGGGGCAGGAGCCTATCCCAGCAGTCACTGGTGGGTGTCCACTCCGGACAGGTCGTAAGGAAAAACGGCTTGGTGCAAATATCTTCTCAGTCTTTATGTACCGTGAGTACTCTATTGATCAAACTTTATCAAAGCAAACACAGTATTAAGGTCCTATATATTAGATAATGCCTACAAAGTCTTACAGGAAGTCACAATTCATAACATATTCATCTCTAAGGTTCTGAACCTTTTACTTTGGGCTCTGCCTGTAACGTTATGCGATGTGCTGCGACACAATTTGACACAATGCCATGGCAACAAGCAACAGAGTGTATGGTCTCGGCAGCAATGCCAGTAAATTGAATCTGGAAGACCTAAATTGAGTTATATTCGACATATTCGTTGTTTTTGTTTCTTTTTTTTTTTAGTATCTCTTTGACACCAATAAATAAAATAGTCCAACAAACAAGTGAGTGCTGAGATCAGCACTCTGGATAATTCATGAGGAGATGTTGCATCTACTAGTTTTGCTGAGCGTTGGCTCCCCGTTTCCCTGCGCTCCTCCACAGGAGGGCTGCTGTGCTGGTCAACATCACCAGACTCCCTGCACAGTGACTGCTGCAGGAAAGCACAGCGTTAAAGATATCAAGGGGTTTGCGCGCCAGAACTGGATTGGGTAAATGCCCTTTAAAAAAATAATTAAAACAATCAAGGGCAACGACTGCATCAACAGTTTCACTTGTGTCTCCTACAATGCTGCTCGATAATATTGTTGCTCCATTAACAGAAAGGATATAAGTGTAAACTTTACTAAAGAGACCTTAAACACACAAAAAAAAATGTGTCTCCCAGCCATTTTAGGCGTGTAAACATAAACAAGAACAAATATATGCTTACTTAAATTGCCAGCTTGTTTATCAGAGAGGAAAGGAAAGCATAGAGACAAATCATAAATTTACTGTCGGCAGTCTAATGGCTTTTTTCCTGAATGTGTGAAAGTACCCCAAATCGAAAGATGTTATGTAACGATGGTATGTGGAAAAATGTCGGTGAAAACAGATAAAGGAAGAAGGTGGGATTCTTATGCCAACACTTATTTTGATGTATCTAATTGCAGATGGTGCAAACCCAAGATATTTTTGGCATTGATGATATACTATGTTGCACCAACGATGCGGAGCAAAGTATTTCAGGTGTCATTTTATCACATTCTTATTACAAACACATCATCTGGTGTGCAACACTTTGTTCTTGACACTTTTTCATTTTCAAAATCATTTGCAAGTTCTCTGTTTGGAACAGATAAGGGACGCAGGCCCGGTGCCTGTCCCTGTAAAATGTATAGTGTGGGCTTTTGTTATGCCCTGTTGAAAAAGAAAAATTCATGGACATACCCAGAAAAGATGTTGTACTGAAGGCGGCATATGTCGCACTAAAATCTTACTGCATCTCTGTTTTCACATTAAATCAGCCTTGCCGTGAGCAACAATACAACATTTTCTATTTTTGATCTAATTGTGTTTGATCTGGGGCACAGAAACGTTTCTTCCAGAAAAAGATCTGCAATGCACCAGTTATGGGCCAACATCACTTCCTGGAGGCTTTTTACCAAAAAATAAATAAATAGATTGATAGAAAGCATGTCATTAGTTGTCATGTGTTTGGGAATGGAGGGATATATAATCCCACTGTTGGATGATGTCACTTTGAGGTGGTTATCGAAATCAAATTGTGTGTTCCCAAAAATTAAGTCAAAACCAGCAATTCTTACTGTAGCAATGGAATGAAGCACACAATATTTATGTGTACTGGGTGATAAAATTCCAGTGTTTTGAATGGTTAATTTTATACTATAAAGAGCTAAGGGGTAAGAAATAAATCAATAAAAACAAAAACAAATATGTAGCAGACACTATTAAGTTATCAACAAGGGATTGTTAGTATTGAATATGTTCTGTTCCTGAGAAGTACAAAAGACAAGACATATTGCAAATATGTTCAGGACCATGAACAACGACACCAACTTTTCTGTACGGAGGAATGTTTATATACACATACAAATGCTTGTATTGAGATATTATTGCAGAAAAAAGGGAATGACCCAAAAACAACGGCTTTAGCGCACAAACGGTCCATGAGGAAAACCGAGATCTCATTTGGGTGTTTTCAAGACTTTCTATGTGCGAGCTGCTGGGGTAAATCCTGCCCAATCTCCAGTGTAACTGACTAAGATATTTAAGCTCTCACATATGGGTCCTCATCGTAATATCACACAAAATTCTTGGCTGCAATGACTGTGTGAAGAACAAGTCTGCATAAATTTGGAAAGTACCTTTTCACAGAATACTGCTTGTCACTGCTCGATACAAAAAAAGAATAAGCGATACTCCAACCCTCTTAGGATGTTTCAGTGGGTTATAAGATCATTTCTACTTGGGAAAAAAGAAAAACGATGGGTAAACATATTGTTGGTAAGAAACTAAATCCCTTGGCTGTAAGTTACCTTCATTCTTCTGTGTTTTTTTTTTAGCTATGCTCCATGACTGCTGTCACATGGGGTTTATGAATCCTTTTGGCTTTGCACATCACTACAAATAACTGTCAACACATTTATTGGCCATTGCATGTGAACTTTCAACATTCAGATCAAACTGATTTTTGTTTTGTCTTTTTTTATCATAGCAGTTGCTTTCAGAAAGACAAATTAAAGTTACATATTATGCTGTTATTGCTTAGAAAATCTTGATACAAGTCTTTTACAAGTCATGAGGCAAGGCATCTTTGTTTAATATCTTACTGTTGACATGTATTATGACCCACAGCTGAATTAAACTGCTAAATAGACAGACTTCATTCAGTACATGGACGATCTACAACACAGTGGCAGTGATACTGGTGCCATCAGTTGCCTGAATCAGTTTGAAACGGCTAAAAATATAACAACACAACCTCTATGTTTTCATTATTGTCAAGGGGATCCAGGCTTTAAATAGGGCTTTAGTTAGTGGTAAACAAAAGCTCCCAAAGGTCCAAATTTAAAAGGTATGTTGGAATTTTGTGTATTTTTCTGTGAAGTAATAAGTGTGAAATAATCAGTTTGTAAATAATTTGTCTACAAAGTCAACTTTTTTTTTATCTAAAAGAAGTAGCTTCACCTTGACCATGCTTTTGATCTGCAAATCAGCGTTGGATTACAAGAAGACTAGCTGGATCGGTGGATAAAACGCAGACACACACACACACAGCATGCGCCAGTGTCAGGCTAACAGGAACCGGGATGAGATGAATGAGTGGGCAGTACAGGACTACCCTTAAGGTCATGATTCCACTATGCAGCCTTTTGTATTTCTCTCCCTCTAACTGATCTGGGACAAAAACATTGAATAAGGTGTGAACCAAATATTTGTTAATGTACGATCACCATGGTGCATTACTCCTAACCCACAAAGGTAATAAGTCATCCATAGCCAAAGCCTGAGTGACTTCAAAAGACACATCTGTGCATTTAACCTCTAACTGTGTTGCATTCAGTGCTTGAATCTGAGTCCATGATACACAATCCATAGTCCATAACGCACCATTTTACTTTCCCACAATAGTGGACTGGTGATTGACCAGTTGACACAGATAATAAAAAAATAAAAAAGCATCTGAACATGAGTTTTGAAAGATCATACACAGGCGGACCATTTCTTGCTTTTTTCAGAAAGAGATTCAAATGTTAACACTAAATGTTACTGGGATCACCCGTGACGCTTTTCCTCAGATTAGTGCCCTCATGACACATTTTTTACGAGCCATGCTGTCTGCCGTTTAAACACAAACCAGCGGCCCTCATGGACACCATCTGCCGGGGTTTTTTCTCTGGTGAAGATTCTCTTGTGAGGCACTGAGCCTGAGGCCTACTACCAAAAGGGCTGAAGAAAATCAGTTTTCAACATCTAAGACATCACAAATGCCAAACATTTTTGAGCCAACACCATTCACTATTCACTATATGGTGAATTTAACGCTGCGGTGTTGAGCAATAGAAAAACGTTTAATTTAATAAGTTCTATCGACCAAGAAGCATCCTGCTGCATGTCATTGTATCCATGGTGACCCGGCGTCCCACTGCTGATTGACCAAGAGGCGCATCAGACTTGTTTGATAGCCCTTTGCTAGGAATGACGTTTTTCAAATATATGAAAGTAGTATTTGAGCTATTCAATGCTTTTCATCAATATTTGCTGATAAAAATGGCATAAAAGATGGATGAAAGGATGAATGGATGATCTAATTAGTGATAAACACTGATCACATCTGAGACTGGCGAAAATGTCGCGAGTACTGGATGTAATGTATAATTAGTCTAATGCCTTCATGACATGCTTTAGGTAAAAAGCCTGGGGATTAACAAAGTCACAATTAATCTTTCAAGGGCTGCGCTCTAGAAGACAGTTCTCAACATATTCAATTCATCTCTTGATGTGATCTGATTTATAGAGCGGAGCATCTTCATGCAGTTTGTGAGTTCTTTAGAAATATCTGCAGCTCCACATATAAACTACGCCAACACACAAGCAGACCACGACACTAGGTCCCGCTAATTATCCACAAGATGCACGCCTGCATGCATCACACACTCTTCTCTGCACCACTGAAGGCGGCTGGTTGGCATCGCTGCTCAACCCAGAGCCCCACGTTAGGACCGGGTCCACTGGCTGGAGGGAGGCACCACCTGAAGACATGGCCCTGCTTCAGTCTGGCTAACGAGAGCGCCCTTATTCTCACTTCTTCCTCTTTACATCAGAAACAAACGGAGCTGAGGGGAAAGAGGTCAGTGTTGAGAAAAACAGTGTGGGCTGACAGAAAGAGGATAAAGGTAGGATGGATAGATGCGGCTGCCAGGGCCTGTCAGCAGTGACAAATGGAAGCAGCAAAGATGAAGCAAGTAAGACATTAGAGAACAGTGATGTGGTGAATCACCGCTTTGAGCCTGTGTGAACGTGGTGCGTGTGCACGTGTGTGTGTGTGGAGCTGGGAGTGTTTGTGCACGCGTATCTGCGCGCTTTACTGACTGTGTGGGTGAAAGTGAATGAAAGAGAAGGTATGTGTGTTTGCATGTAGGTGCGTCCCCATGCTGTAGGGTGCCAGCCCTGACAGCGGCCCTCCAAGACGGGACAGAGTGGGGAAATTGATTTAGGTGCTGTTTGAGGGAGACAGAGATGAATCTGTGCCTCTGATTACAGAAGAAAAATGGCAGACACCAGGAGATAGAAAAGACAGGACAAAAGATACAAGAAAACAAAGGTGAGAAAAGTTAAGGACTGACAGATGTCAGTGAAGTGGCCACCGCCGCTCCCCCACCCGACAAAAATTTAAATCATATCTCATTTTAGACGTCCGCATTTGTCCTGTTGTCCTGACAGTGAGACTTCAGGTGACTTATAACTCCGTGTCAGGCAGCAGATGATCAGATTTGGTACTGCACTATGACTGTTTTACTTTACTTTACTTTACAAAGAACACAGATCTGGAGATACAACCAGCTTTTTAAAATTGAGGTAACTTCAGCCCGTGTTCTTTTGCTCAGCATTCTAAAAACTGTGGATATTAGCAAGCAGATAATATAAGTTGAGGCATGAGTGAATTGTCAAAAAACTAACTTTTTTCATGGACATAATTCCTTGACGTCATCAGAAAACATTACAATGCCAGGATTTAAGGCATTTTCAACAATGATTCAAGAAACCCAAAGTAAACGCCTTTTATACACAATATTTCAAACCTAACACAGTCAGCAGCTGTTTTTATGGGCTTTTCCTTTTTTAATAAAAACGCATTCTTTACTCAAATGTAGCCCTTTCAAAAAAGGATAAGATCAGACTCCAAACCTGCTCTGTTTTCTTTGCGCCTGAGCGATTTGTGAGCTGTTTGGAAGGCGGCACCTTGTGCTCCAGCTTTGTTTAGCTGCTCAAGCCTGACACGCAGTAGCTTCCTGAGGTAATTTATTACCCCTTTAGGAAAACACTATCATCAATGGGGCAAAAAGTGCTCTGTACACACAGCGGAAAAAAAAAAAAAAAAAATCACACACTAGCTACAGATCCGTTACCCTCTTTCTTTCGGAATGTTTTACCCAGGTTTCAAATTTTACCATTAATTTTGATATTCTTTTGGAATGTTATCTGGCAAGCCAGAGTGTCAGCAGTGCTACAAAAAATACAGATCTATTCAGTAAATGCAGAGAAAAAGGAATATTAAAACAGTCCAATCACAACCTCACAAAACACCTTTAAAACTGGTGAACAAAGGCACCAAACATTAAACCTATATGTAATTATATATATCCTATTACTTAAGGTACAAAGGAAGTGAAATGACACAGATAACCTTGATGCATCTGGCCATATGCACTTATTGTCATGTCCTACAAATTTATCATTGTCCTCACTGCCTTTCCTATTATTTCATCATCAATAGGTCTCTGTTTCTTATAGCAGGATTCCACTCTACCCTACGATAAGTATAAAATACAACCAAATGTTGTATTTTGTTTTTTTTTTCCTTCCCGGTAATACAGGACCCAGGCTTATTTGTGGGTGGTATTTGTCTGTTTGATGAGAGGTTTTTGACTTTGAAAAATGTATCATGTTGCTCACATACACATGATGAATCTCTTCTGTTGGTTCAGCAGTCAGCGTGACCAAAAGCTGCATTTATTTCCTTTCGCAGCCTCAGGCAGCCCATCTGGGGGCACTTCTGTTGGTCTCCAGGTCTGTCTGATCTGCCAAAGCTACTTCAGAACACTATGGACAGGAATTCTTTGAACCACAAATTCCTTACTGATACGAAATCCATATCAACACAATGATTCCTGCCTGTACTGCCTTCCATTGTTTGAGTTCATTTGATGTTATTTGATTTAAACTCAAATTCATTTTGGGGATTTAAAGCGACTCTTTCAGCCAGACTGGGAAATTCCAGTGTTGGTATAAAATTTGCCATAGGGAAGTCCAGAAATGTGGGATAGACATAGAACTATCATTTGCTTTCACTCCACAAAAGGCATGGTCATGACCTTTAAAGACATTTAAATCTATTTACGCTAAGAGATCAGAGCTGTAGGCTGATCTGTGCAAAACCAGCCGTTTATTAACGGCAGCACATCCACACTTTGACATATTCACTTCCCGAGACGAGCTTTGTAACTTTCATGTCCAAACTATGAACATCAAAAGCCAAAGCAAGCCTTCATGATGAGGCAAGTTAACGTTGAAAGGGGATTGGAATGATAAATAAAACTGATTTGAAAAGCATTTTGACAAAATAATGCCACATCTACAGATGAGGCACAATAGCATTACTGAATTTCCTGAAGCCTGTAAACAGGTTGGGAGAAAAACTGTGCATCATATCAAAGGTCAAAGGTTCCCATAATTAGATGACTTTTATGAAGAGAGCAGCGCTCATCAGTCTAAATTTATTGCCGCTTTGTCAAGGTTTAGAATTGAAATGGAAAAAAAGGAAGGAAAATAAGAAAAAAGAATCTAAATGAACAGCAAACTGTTTATCCTGAACTAAATCAAAGTGATTTAAAGTTCAAAGAGAGATTCATGACAACTCAGTTATTGCTTGAGGGTGTTGAGATGTTAACTTAACAGAAAAAGAAGGCCAAAAGTGTAATTAATATGCAGCACTCTTTGAAGAAAATATTGCCGTCGGGTCTTGAGGATAGTGTTTGACACGTGTGCACGTGTGTCATGGAAGTAGAGAGACCACTAAGGTGAGGGAGCCAGTTTCCAGACAGAGTAGGAGTGAGATCGGTGACGTAGCTGCGCTATAAATACAGCCTTCCAAAGGCCATATTGACATTTAGGTCCTGATTTATCTAAAGGCCTGGGTCCGCTTTATAGTCTCCACCTCCACCACTATTCACACGCAGATGTGACGCTCTCAAACCCTTCTTCCTCCAGCATTATGAGAAAGTACAGTGTAACTGGCAGACATATTAAATGCAATAACTTGGAGGTTAATGATAGTAACAGTCATGCTGTGAAAGGGACAAGTTATTTAGAGCAGCCCTGGTTCGTGTCCCGCGGAGACAATGAGCAGTGACTGACATTTGGAGTGGATGGACACAAACAGGTCCTGGTTGACTCATCTCTGCTGAAGATGAGCAGCGGCAACAGAAAATACCGACTGTAGGTAGATAAAAGGCAAATGACTGGAGACAACAATGTGCAGGATGAAGCCAGCTACAAATCCCATGGTATGTGTAGGCATGAGACATCCACACAACAGTCGACTACAATGCAGCAGCAACAGCATGGAGAAAGAGTTTGCTTTTCAGATAACAGGTAATATAACTCGGGCTTTACATCACTGTCAAACCCACTCGTTGCTCCGTGTGCGTGAGCGAGGCTGATAAATTCTCTTCACTCCAGATTCACATCATTAAGTTGTTTTCCTTTCATAGCAGCTGCTTCTATAGCTTATGGGTTCATGGTAGGGTTGTTGCAATAATAGAATAATTACTAAAGGAAACATTTTAAATGACAACCAAGAGTAGTCAGGGCCATAAGTTTTTTCCATCTGCACCATTTATTGGAACAATAGAACAACAGTATAACATATTTGTTATAAAAGGTTTAAAGGCGAGTATAACATGTGATTTGTATAACATATCTTCACTATGAGCAACACATAGCCAATGAAAATGGTAAAGACTACTTAGAGGAGTTTACGTTCACTTAATGTCGATACATATATATAAAAGGGGTAATTATTTTAATTGTTAACATTTCAAAAAGTCTAAAAGCACAACTTTTGTGTTAAGATTTGTGGCCTTTAAAGACATATTAGATGGGATTTGGTCTGTAATTAGCCTGTCAGGACTAAAGCTTTTACAAATAAAGAAACAATGGCCATAAGAAAACAGACGGCTATGAAACGGCAGCAAAGGCTTTCTTCGTGTAGTTGTTACACCAATTTTTATTGTTGATGATTTGCTAATTCACTGTGTTTTTGCATTGGAAAAGAATAGAACTACAGAATAACAGCCATCCACATGTTTTTACCAGTTGATATCAATAAATAAGTCAATAAGGCAAATGCTGTTCTATGAACAGGTCTTCAACTGGTGTGAACTAAAATGAATCCATCATGAAGGGCTTCTGTTTTCGCCAGTGGCATTGAGGAGCATTTCACTGACAGAATGGGTGTAAGTTAAATGGAAATATCTGTCGAGTCTTAAGATGGTCACATTCTGCGTGGCACATCAGGGTCTCACGGTGGCTGCCATGCTCCGCCAGCAAGTGAGGCAGCTTGAGCGCGTTCTAGAGCTAAAAGTATTCTGCAGGAAGAACTGGCAGGAATTCCCAAAACAAGAACTGAAAGCTGGCAACAAAAGGTGTTTATAAGCTGTGATGCTTGACAAAAGGGGGTGTTATGAAGGACTGGCCAGGAAGAGAGCTCAAACTTTTCTTTGGGCTTTTGTAACATTTTTTTCTTTGGGCTTTTGTAACATGTTTTTCTTCTCCTCCTTTTTGCCTTTTTGATGCTGTAAGAGATCAGACGGACTATTATACTGGAAATATAATTCTGGTCATTGCGAAAGTCTAAGAAATATCTGACGGTCATATTCTGGTATTTGCCTACTTCACACATGCACATATGAACAAAAGTGCAAACTATAGCCATTGTCATTGAGGTCACGTAGTACTTTACTGACAGAAGTTTGTACCCAATGCCTGCAGCCACAACTGCTGTGGCTCACACAGCGCTCTCTGGCTTGTCTTCATTATGCTGCGAGGAAGCATATGGCTCTGTGCTGACATAGTAATTATATACATTTCCACCCCCATCTTTTCTTTTCACTCGCATCTTTTTTTTGTGTTTGTTGACTCGTGTGTAATCCAACACGAAAAGTATTCATGCTGCAAGTCCGCGTCAAAAACAATCTGACAACTTGAGAACTTAATGGCTCCAGGAGCGGCTGCTTGAAGCCACGGGTGATGATTTCCCTGTGCCGACTGTTCCTTTTTTTTGCTAATTAAATACAGTATGGGCCAAACTAACTGCTAAACTGTCGGTGTGGATTGTTATTTCTCTAAAAATCACTATTCAGTCAATTTAATCAGTGTTGATGTTGATAATAAGGTGTGAAAAATAAATAGGATCATCTATTGCATAACTTGGAACTTCAATCCGTTAAAGACAGTGTTGTGCTTTCAAAAGTTGAGGTCTCTGTAGACTGTTTTTTTCTCCTCCGTGTCATGAAATGTTCATGTTGCAAACAATGTGTTGGATAAGCTCAGACTGTGTTTCAGGTGATCGGTCCAGAAGGTGGTGAATTATTCACTATTTGGTTGGCAGGAAGCCTCGGTGCTGATACAAGTTTTGGCTTCCACCCCAGGAGATTTGATAGCTGTGAGGGAAGCAGCCCGAAGTCCCTGCCCTTCATCTCTCCAAGCAGCGAGCTAGCTTAGCACAGTTAGTGGTCAACAGCAGTTCATTTACTAACAGTCTTTTTCTGGGTTATTACATGCAGTCAGTGCCAATTAGACATCTGGGGTCTAACAGGTGGGACTGTTACTGCTAAGGGGGTCATTAGTTTGAGAGAGGATTGCCAAAGAGTAGAGCATGGACATCTGACATCATATGGGATGACCTGTGGGCACCAGTGCTGTTCGACTTCTAAAAAAAATCTAATAAGATTCTTGCTTGAGACATAAGTCTAAAGCTATTTAAACCCAATCATACTTAACTCAAAGTTATCTTTGTATTTTACTCATTGTGATTGAACACTGCATGAATAAATAGAATGGTTCCCTGTTTAGCTTTTATTTTCCTTGATTTGAACTTGATGGAAGAAAAAAGAAAATGCAACAAAATGTGTTTGTCCAAAACTTATAAAATATAAAAACTGTACCAAGAGTGATTCAAAACAGACAGGTTTCTGATGGGAGTCAAATAAATTACTCATGGGAAGCAAAGAGCTCCACAGTTTGTGTACTGGCTTTTGAATATCACCAACAAGTCAGTTTGCAAAAAACTGACAATGGACAAGTGTGGACAGAAATTACAAGTAAAGAAAAAAGTGCGTACATAAATCAGTGGAGTTGCAGAGACATGTAACTCATAACCTGGAACCAGTCTCCCACTGACAGAAAAAAATAGTACCTCTTACTCACGATGTGTAAGATGTTTGCCACCTAGAGTAATGGAGTCATACTTTTGTCAATAAACCAGTACCACCCACTGCTACGGATGAAAAGCTGTGGATGTGAAAACACTTACAGTGAAGCCTTGATTGAACATATCTTTAAAAATATCCTTACATTTCTTTATTCTTAGAGGGTTTTTTTCTTGAAGAAAAGGGGACTGTGAGTCAGGGGAGCTTTTCTAGCTGTCGCACAACAAAGCCTAGACAATAAAGCATGAGGCAGAATATATTTGTGAAATGTAATTAGGATTTAAACTGGTTTAAACATTTTTGTTATATACAATCACACAAAACAAACTTAATTTTTGATGGAATCTGAATGTAATCAAATGCTTCCAACATGCATCACTCGTATCCTCATTTCAAGTGTCTCCCGAGGCCTCCAGCATTCACATGTTTCAAGGTATGGAGGCATCCATAACAAAAGATAAAGAATAACCAATGACATATGATTTCCCATACGTATGTTTTCTAACTTTTCTTTCCTTTATGGCAAAAAACTATGATTAATGTGCAAATCTAAAATTGGGTGTTCACTGTTAGGGACAAGGCTACATCTGGATTAACATGATAAACACGACACAGTTCTGTTTTCCTGCAAATAGGAGCTGCTTAACTACTTTCACAAAAACAAAAAAACTGCTACGTTTGCATAATCAGAAGCTCATTTTCTAACTTCTTATTTTTCACATAGCACAGGGCCTGTTGTCTGACCATTATGTGAATGTATAATATAACGGCAGAAAAGCTTTGGTAGAATTCACACAGATGTATCCCACATCATCCCATCATCAAACACGTGCACTTGGACTTTTTCATTTATGTGAATACATTCACACAGGCACAAAATTCTTAACCCCTACAGAGGATCTAATCATCACCAGTGGAGACATGTAGTTCACCTCCTCTGGGTAAGAGCAAACCTCCCTAAATAACAATGTCGCCATAATGAGATTTTATTCTGATGGATCTTCAGTGTTGAGCCTGACCTTATTCAGCACCTTACCCTCATTTAAACCACAAACCCATATGCATGAACAGAATGGAAGACTTTTAATTAAATGTGTGATAGTGAAATTGAAATACTTATCATGTTTTTTTTTTCTTTTTCCATTTGCCCCTTTTGAGCTCAGATTCCATTACCTTTTTCTCAAAAACTGTCAACTCTGTCAAGATTTCACCTTACGCGACAACACTTTAATACTCTCCTTACAGAGCCTGACTGCTCCAAAATGAGGAAATGAAATGCAATCAAAGCTTCTATCCCGCTTATATCCCCGCAGTGCAGCGCAAACGGCACTTCTTCCACCCTTACTTGAGCAATGTATTCCATCGGTGAACCAGAAAAAACAAGTATGACATTTTCTGCTCTGTTAACGAGCCTCACCATACACTCCTGCCTTTGGCGAGAGCTGTCCTTTGTGTCTACAAGGCCCACAAATTGTACATCAGCCCCCTTAATTCAGAGCTCGGGGGAATGTTACGGTTGTTGGAATAAAGAGTAGACACATGTAAGGTCTGTTTTATATTTACATTGTCATACAGCTTTGCTGTAGTCAGCTGCCCTCGACAAACCAGTGCTTTACACTCCCAAAACCATTCTCCCTCAATCCATCATCCAAATCCTGCTGTCTCTCTGACCATCAACAGGTGATATCTCATCAGTTTTACCCTTTCACGTGGGGTCAGGAAGGAATATCTCAGCCTTCAGAAAGAGTCCAATTAAAGTTAGCTCTTGGATGCATGTGCCTCACGGGCGCACCATAACAGATGCATGGATCGGGATTATGATCAATCAATGGGTGAAAAACTAAACTTTCAAACAGGTGGAAGGCCGTGTGATGCTTTGTTATGGATGCAGAAAGTTCATCATGGAAAAATCATAGGGAAGCTTCCGATTCTCCAAACAGAAACAGTCTTGACTGCTGTCAATTACAGATACTCAAGATTGTACTGTATTTCTTTTTTTATCTGACATTTTGGGCCATTGCTTAAGAAAGATATATGCTCTGTATAGCTCAAGGAAAGTAAATAATGTGGAGTCACTAATCCACAGTCATCTGACAGTTACATTGCACATCCTTCAGGTTCTGACTTATCTTAATATTTGTTCACCTCAAAGTATAGCTTTTTATTCTAGTTCTTTTTACCCCAAAATCCACAAGGATATCTGAGACTGAATCAATAATGCATAGGAGAGTTTAGCGTGAAAACCACTTAGATCAATGAAGCCTGACATTCACCATGTAGACAGAAGACAAAAGAGAAGTACTTGGAGACCAATTTAAGGAATATGCCTTTCCCCCCAAAAAAAATCATCAAGGGGTTGGATATCTTTTATCATGGCAACGAGAGGTTCAGAAAAATGAAATATTCTCTTGGGGGGAATTTAGCTGATTTATTTTTGCAGGAATAATGCCGGAGAGACACTTTTAATTTCCAAATGCCACATGGCAGTGACCCAAAATTAATTTTTCCTTTTGCTACAGAGGGACAGCCCTTGAGACAGATACGGGAACAAGGGGGAAAAAATAACCCTGGGTAATTAAACAAGTGAAAAGGACTTTTCAGTGGGGTATAACTCTTAGTGTCTAGTTTTGAGGAAGAGAAAACTGCACCTGAGGCTAAGCATGAAAAGATTTTAGAGTGTTGCCAGACAGGACTGCAGATGTTAAGGAAAACCTTTCAAACCAAGTTGGTCTTTACGGGAAAACATCAATCGGTGTTTGATGATTTCATTGTAATGATTGTGAAGCTTGAAACACACACGTACACACACTAAAAAATTTGATTTTCGTGCATTCAGGCACTGGTTAGGCGTTCCATTGACTGGAAGGAAAACGTATTGGGGAAAAAACAATCTCAGTTCAGTGATAGGGAGGGATTAGGTGGAATAGAGTGAGTTTAACCACAATGCAATGATGAAAAGCAGCATTCTTGTTTTATTTATGGGAGCAACACAATTGGCCTACCACAGAAACTCCCCCTGGAATCCTTCAGTAACTCAGAATAAAACATGCTGCAGATTGTGACTACTTTGAAGGCAGCCACTTGGGAATTTTTCAGTCTCTCCTTCCACCTCTAAACGTCTCTCCCAAGCATCCACTAATTACATCTTCTCAACATCACACCCGATTAATAAAGGAAACAAGTAATGGCGGCATTGTTGTTTTGCTGCTTGGCTTTTTAATTCATTAGAGAACTGGCATGCCCAATTTCTGTGGCCCTTATCAAACAAGCATGCACAGAAAGAGCTATATTTTAAACCCTTTGTAGAACTTTCAAGTATTTGAGCTAAAATTAGAGTGCCGTAAATATGAAGAGCCCTTTGTTTCCTCTTTTTTTCTCTCGCTCTCGATGAGAGGCTTTGATTGAGTCGCTTCTCATTTTTCAATTTTATTTAGAAGTTTAGAACTGTGCTGTGCAAAATGTACACAAAAATGGGCAAACATACTATATGTAGATAGTCAAATTGTCAAGTATTTGAGGTAAAGGAATACTTTACTCATGTACAAAACTATGTATTGGCCTACATACAAAAGAAAGCTTTTTTGCTGATTTCCAAGAAATTCCATATAAGCTAATAACATATGGAAAGAAAATATGAATAATTATCAGAATTATTCAAAAGCAACATGTTCATTTGATTCTCAAAATAAAATAAATAAATATAGGTGTGCATAATTTTAAGATTTATTTCATTCTTTTTTTCCAATATGGTTGGAAGTGTGTTATTTAGCGCCCAAAAAAGCTATTTTTGTTTGATTAGTCCTGAATGTGTCTGACTTGAATTAACATTAGTTCAGTGGCGAACTGTGACATGTTTAATTTGAATGGAAATCCCACAAATCTCGAACAGAAATGTGAAACAATGTCAACTGTGTTTTACCCTGCTGAAATTGTCCTCAAATCTGTTTATAAATTTGGCTTTTGGAGAGAAATAAACCAGGAAGTTGAATTGATGACATAGATCATCCTGATTGTAAAGTTTCAACCAAACTCCAGAGAAAAATGCCAACAGATTTGACATGCGTGTAATAGAAACCTGTCGCTTTTTACATGTTTTAATGGATGGATAATTTCTTTTAATCCATGTGGGACTGGATTGTGGTTCTGTTGCAGTAGCTACTCGTGTATACACCATAAAACCGGTAGAAAAGGGACTAAATTAACTTTTTCTAAGTCTGAAAGCAAGTTTTCATTGATGTAAAGATACTAGAGTGAAATGTATTCCCCTGCTTGAAACTGTAGATTTGATATTAGTAAATGTACTTGTAAATGGAAATGAGACATGCGGCCTAGTTCAGTGATCTCACAGATTCTACCGGTCAGTGACAAAACATCATTAGAAGATCTTTACTTCCTAGCAGCCATAGAAAATCATAATTTCATTGCAATAATTGGAATAATGCAGGGTGCTGGCCATTTCAGAGGAAGAAAGTGCCCTTTTGTTAGGTCTCTTTCAAAGACATAAATAAATCACTAAAAATGGTGAGATGTGTTAAAGATGGATGTCAATGGTGCGATGTACAGAAGAATATTAACAAAGTCAGTGAAATTACACCTCCAGACTGAAACAATATAAACCCAAAACAAAGCCTCTGTGCACTCTTAGCTTGAGGGAAAAAAATTGCAAATCATCACCAGAGCTCTGGAGGGACCATTGTTCTTCACACATTTCCATCATAACTCACTCTGCATTGAAAACAGGCTTGTGGAAACTGATCTTGTACATCATAGTCATCTCCCCCCTTTTCTTATTGCACCTGTAATAACATTTTCCATCATTGGAATAACAAATCTCTCCTGTATCGCATACGCACACACGGAGACTCGGTCAGTTTCATCCGTTTTACTGATCCTGTGTCTTCCGCGTGACAGGCACTCTGAGACCATGAAGAGACGATTTTCCACCTCATGCGTTTGGGTGAGTGCTTTAGAGTTGACTGGGGACTCTAGCCTTATTGCCTCTGAGTTTGATTCTTTTTTAGAATCTCTCCTGGAAGCTTTAATGCACTATTGATTTGTTTAGCTAATACATTTCTTCCTCCTCCTCATCGCTCTTCTCTCAAGTTGATGTTGTAGGCTTGCATGGCATGCCGTGAACTCACATCTGGGAGCAACAGAGACCTATCCAACACCAGTGAAAATGGAACATCGGGATGAAGGTTAGTCAAACCTCTCTTTAAAATAGAGAAACGAATGCCTTTTGAGGCTACTTTTTTCTCTGAAAAAAATAAAATCTACTTCCCATAGTAGCCATTAGGATTTGATCTTTGCTGAAGAGAGGAAGAGAAACCCGTCTATCATGCTTTGGTTTGAAGGAACAGTTGTTATTTTAGAGAATCCCCGAGGAGAACATAAATCCAGAACAGTCACTGCAGCTAAATCAGAGACAGCCCATTCAATGCTATCTTCCTGAGGAGAAGCGATGTAAAGGAAAGGTCAAGCTCACGGTAATAGCTCACAAATCATTGTCTCAAACCTTGAGCGAAACAGTCTGAGTGAAATAGCTGTAAATGGGATGTGCAGTGTCTCAGGATTTTCTTGATGAGCTCCGCTTCTTTTATCAGGTCAGGATAGACGCCGAGGACAACCCCTGCCTCAGCAATAATCTTCAAATAATGTGTGAGTGGTAGTGGCGCACTATTTATACACCGAGAACTCATTACTATCCATATCTCCATCTACATCTGAATTATAGCAATTAGAGGAGCAAAGCAATTGTGCTACATCTAAAACACCGCAAATGAATTAACATCATTTGGTTACAATGAGGCATGTGAAAATCTAAACTGTCAGGGTTGCAATTAAATGAAGGCAGAACAGTAGTGGAGCCGTAATTCTACAACCACTGTACTAAAGATGATGTGCCAGACAGACTTTTTTCCCTGATGCTTGTGTTTAAATCTTCATGTAATAACACCCATGACCACATTTGGGGTCACAAATGACCATTTTCTATGCATTTTGTTACCAATAAGATGCATACCTTAAGTTATCTGCAAGTTAACATGGTTTAACAAACACGAAATGGCAATTTTGCTCATAAAAATGCTTCATATGCCTACATGTGAGAAAAAGCTGTATCAGAAGCTGTTGAGCAGAATCTGAAAGTGTTGCCCTTAAGAAACAGCTAAAATGAAACTAATGACCAAGTACAGGCTATGAGAAATCCAGCTGGGACCTCAGTTGCTCAATTAAACATTCACAGAAGCCTTCCCAGAAATGGTCGCCATGTAGGGGTAGCTTTCAAAAAGCCATTCTCAAGTAAGAGAAACAGGGGGGCTATAACAAAAAACTGAACTTGAAATGATTTCCTAGAGGTCTTATGTGTGGATTAATTATCCTCAGAGCCAGAACTCAGCGTTACTGATGGGGTGTGAGATCATTGCAACAGAAAAAGGAACAAAAAATGGCCAACGTCCAAAGAGTTTTGGAAGGTCATTCAAGTGGCCTGTAGAACCATTCCTGAAGACTGATTTTGCTCCTCACCAATTGTTTAAAAAATATAAATTCCTGCTCTTGACAAGTTCAACTTTAGATCTAGAACACAAAAGCAAAAAAAATGACGCCCTGCGTGTTCCCCCACATAACGTGGATGGGAAGACGGTGACAAGTTGCAGGAAAAAAGAAGATGAGATTTTTACGATAAAGCTGTTAAGAGTTCAAGTTGTGAAGTGAACAAGAGCAAAAGAGAAGGAAGACATTGTTAGAAACCAAGCAAGGAAAACACATTTCACAGTGATCCGGTCTACCAGCTGCCTCATTAGCAGATGATGTAACTGGGTTAGCTGAAAAATAAGACTTCTTAGGTGTCAGACCAATAAAGCACTTGGCAGACAGTTTTCTGGAGGGTACCTTGATATACACAAAAGGCATAAATGAGCTAACAGCCTTCATCCTCTGTGCTGTCACCTGCAGCTATGACGGGGCTTGTGTGACTGGGAGTGTGTGTATTCGCTTAGACCAACAAGATTTCCCTGTAGCAGTGAGGTTTTTGGTGGAAAACAAACTAAATTTGACCCTCAAGCGACGCGTCCTGTGTCTCTCTAAAGAGGCAAAGCCACCGCAAGACTCTTTATGATTATATTCAAATCAGAGAACAAGATTTTTTTTAATCTATCTTCTTCTACTGATCTAGAGAAAGAGAGAATCAAATTTCAGGACTTCTGTTGTGACTTTGTGAGGTTGGGATTGTTTATAGTAAAATGCCAACACAGACGTGCCTGACATGCTGAGGTCCAGTAAATGTTTACCGCGCTTAAATGTCAGTTTTGAAGGTACACAGCAGTCTACAGTTGAATATGATCAACGTGGAATTGCTGAGGGATAACCAAAAGGATTAAAACTCATGTCAAGGGAAATATGGACGCCGACAGCAGCAAACATTCATGTGACAGCTGTCTAAACACCTGGAGTGGCGAACTGACCAAGACTCCGGCAGCATGACCTGTGATGTCATGTAATATCTCACTGGTACAACTTTTGAGCTTTAATATTGAGTTTACAGCTTGACATCATTTATTTTGTTTATTTTGGGCATATTCCCACTTGGATTTTAAAATGCACTTGATAAATGAACGAATCACAGCAAATCAAGTCAATATTAAAGATAGTAATATTTTCAAAGACATTTTCATGCCACCTTGCATCCTCCTTTTTCTAAACTGCAGCTGCCCAGTAAAACCGCATCGGTCACTTTACTGATCCACATTCCACTTTGTTCATGTGCACACTGACTGAATACCTGAGGTACACCTTTGACTTTAAACTAGAATTGTGATTCCATTTGTGTCTATAAAAGAGCCAGGGCTGCTGCTCTGTCCATACCGCATAGTACATCGGCAAAAGTCTGAATTCAAATGTGCACCCATTTGTTATGTTCTAAATGGCTCACTTGCTCCAAGAAACAAAGAGAATGCAAAATAAAATAAAAAAATCAGGACTGGTAAAGTATACAGTACTTAGTGGAGATGCTGTACTGTAACAGCGTCAGGATTGTCAAAGTACGTTTTAGCTTGCAGGAATGAATGAAAGCTACACACAAATGAACACACTTTGCCACAGTTTCTGATAAATTGTGCCGTTTGTAAAACAATGCCCCTACAGAAAAATACACGCGCCCCCCCCACACACACACTCTCTGAATCTTCTGACACGTGAGCGACTGTCCATTAAGAAATGATGAACCATCTGCTTTCCTGGTAGAAACTCCACATGATGTGAGGGATGCCTCTTGTGTTTTGCTTCATTAATAAGGAACTGCATTCCGACCCAGGAATCACACCAACACAAGCATGAAACATTATGCAAATGCACAGCATTTCTGTGAGCTGGAAAGCTTGGAGCTGGTATGGATCAGCTCATATTCTGGAGTTCAGTTCAAAGCCAAAGAGGGGGTACATAAAGATATATATGAATCTGTCTGATTGATGACACACTGGAAGATGACGATGGATGACACCGTGGTTCACAAACAAATGATTGGGCGGCTCATGGTTTATAGCGATGTGTTCTCCATGTAACGAAGAAAACAGCCAAAAACAAAAAGCAGCAAGATTATTTTCATTGTGTGGACCACAATGAAATGAAAAGCAGTGATCATTCATGAAAAATAGTGATTATATCACATGCAACTCATAAAAGAAGGTGATATCTTTAGAAATAGATTAGTTTTAGCTACTGCTATTAGAATCTAGCCAAAGCCAGCATAGAAAAGAGCAAAAGCAATTCTTCAACTCAGATAAGCCACTGCAGTGTATCCATCATTGTCTGTGTCCAAACCCTTAAATCCATCCCTAATTTATATGTGTTATTGACATAAAATGTATTTGTAAAAAAAAAAGTGTGTGGGTGGGGGGTCATAACTCCTTAAACCTTAAATCTCAGAGACGTTGGCATGGTTTCTCTTAAAGGAAAGCTTAATCCAGGCATACTCACCCATCTCTTATGACTGGTTAGAGAAAAAAAAAACAACCCCATAAAAATAATCTAGACTGGGAGCATGTGAGAGTTATGGAAAATACAGAGTGACAAGTTGTCAGATTTGTCCAATATCATGCAATTCTCTCCCAAAAAAAAGGGCAGTTGCTCACCCAGCATTCTGATTTGCATTTTAAAGTGTGTTCCTATGAAAGCTTGACAGAGACATTCATATCGAAAATGACGTTCTTGGTCCTTTGTGAAGTACACTTTGCATTACCAGTCAACTAATTATGTTTCAAAAGAATAATTAGGACCAATTCCATGTGACACAACCAAAGCATTCAGTTGAAAATGTTTCCTGAACCCTCCTCTGAATCTATCTTTTGTATACTGCCAAGGAAACTAAGCCAGTTTGCCTCCTTCTGTGATGTTGCCACAGACAAGGTAAAAGCACATCTCTTTAGTACGGAAATACACAGCGTGGCCTGTTTCACCAGGTTCTTTATACACTTTGCAGAATTTTCTATTCGCTCCGAATGCAGCAGTGGAAATGTGCCAGATGCACATTTTTCGTTTCATAACCAAGTTATGACCTTCCTCCATTACGCATTGTGGACCGGCTCCTCTCAGATCTGCTCTTCTTTTTCCTCCTTCTGCCAACAGACGATTTTCTATGCACTACCTCCGAGTTCAACAAACACAAAACACTGTCAAAAGAAAATGTGTCTTTTCTCTTGAAGTTTTCACCCTAATCAAAAGCGTTGGTAACGTATCTACAGTATTTACTTTGTTCATACTGTCTATTTATTTCGTCAAATTTAACACACACACACACACACAAACAAGGTAAGTGATGAATGAAACATGCCAACCTCTTTAACCCCTCTAGTTAATGAGTCTATCCCAGCTGTTTATGGACAGAGGTTCAGTACATGGGATACACCATAAACAGTTCGCCACTCCACCATGAGGGCACACAGAGACTAGCAAGGCACACAATCACCCACTCACACCTAGGGGGCAATTTAGAGTCTTCAATTAACCCATCATGTGCAGAGACCCCACGCACACATGGGGAGAGCATGCAAACTCCACACAGGAGGGCCCCGTCCCCCCAAGGTATTTGAAGCCCAGAACTGCTTTTAAGAAGAAAAAGTATTCAGCAAGAAGATAAACTTTTAAATCGACATCGCATTGACTTCTGAATATTAAGAAAGTGTCAGAAATGTTTTACCCCCCCCTCCAGATAGAAGTCGGACGAAAGACAAAGTTTTGACCGTAAGTTTAGTAAGAGGTTTACTGGGGGAGGCAGGTCATTTTCCCCTTGTGTCCTCCATGCATACAGAGAATACCCTGACAGACAATTAGATTTACTCCCACATACGCATGCAGACACACATCAGGTTATTGCAGACATCATCAAGCCTCACAGGTAAGAAATAGTTAGCTTAGTGAGAGGCGCGTAGAGCTCCCTTCGGTCAACATGGAGTTCCTGAAGATTGATGCGATTAATAAAGCTGTTGTCATGGCGCCCTCAATGGTTCTGACTGCAGGCCAAAAGACACAGAGGGGGAGAGGGGAAAAGAATATGGCAGAGAGATCGACTCTGAAGTGTATTGAACCACTGAGACTTATCCTCTTTCTGCTCCGAGACAAGCCCTAACTCATATTGTTATTTTACGCACCACATTACCTTGTTAAAATGTAAGATAAGATCTTCCAGTCCTGCAAATCCCCCCAGTAAGAGAGATGAATTTTTCCACTTTATATTTCATCAAGTAATTAGATTTGGTTGTAGAATGCCCAAGGGCACTGATTAAGTATGCTTTACTTTATTGTTGTTGCCCTTTATTAATTAACTAAACTACTTCTTTTATAGATCCACAATTACTTGTTTAAGTATAAAAAATAGAGTTACATTTTGTTTTTTTCTTAAAAATTCAGCCACTGACATAACAAAAGCCTGCCATCTGCTCATCTCTACCAGTACGGAAAACACTTTACAGTAGTTCAGTATTAGCTGTCTGCAGATGTCAAATTTCTGCAACCAGAAGTGACACATGGATCTGAGTTAAGCCAAAGGCCACTGTGCATGAGCCGTGAAGGACACTGATATATGTTGTTTGTTATCATATAAAAAGCATATTTGATCTTTTCTTTCCTCAAAATAACCATTGTGGTGATTTTAAATCTCTTTTGTTTTATTGTAGTTGCATTGTTTATCAGTGTCATTTGGAAAGCTTTGTTTCTTTACTCTCCCAGTTGCCACCAAAGTGAAAAAGTTTTTTTTTCTGATCTTGGCATGAGTTACTATATTGATTAATACTCAGTGCAAGTCCCTTTTGCTTTGGTTATTTTTTTAAATAGATTGACTAATACAATTACTTTAACCAAGAATAAATGTCTGAAAGCAAATAGAAAGTCTTACTTGACTGAGCAGGGTGAAATTGAAATGTTTTCAATTTGCCTTGTATGTTCTTTGACATTTCAAAAACAATGTGTTTTGTCAGCTCTATTTTAAACTGCCCAGAAGACATCTGACTAGGAACTTTTTGAAGTCTTTCATGGTTGAACAGCAAAAGAATTTGGTTCGATCAATATTCGTTAGTCTCAACAGAACAAAGCAGGGGGGATAACACCATTATGCTTCATAAATGGCGGTGTGCGGCGTAATTAAGTCGGAAATTACCCTGACGTCTGCTCACACCTGCTGATGCAGAATAGCTGAGAAAATGATGGGATTGCTTCAGCTTTGAGCTCACCTGCAGGTTGGTGTGTAGCTGGTGTGAGTTAGGCTGAGAACGCTGGTTTGGCAAAGCTGAATTAAAGGGACATAGTTTATCTATGGCTTGGCAGTAACATTTTCATCAGTGATTTCCATTTAGGCATGTATGAATAAATACATAGATAAAGAACACAGTGTGGAATAAACAACAAGTCAAAGAAACACAGAGTGTCTCAGCACAGTTTGCTAAGTCAAACCTGATTTCTGTTTTTTTGAGCTCCGACGGTGTTGATGGTTCCGTTTCTGTGAAGGCACTCTGATAGTAGAAGCTTTCACTGCGTTGCCATGGCAACAGTTCAGCATTTTGACACTCCAGGAGGATGGAAAAGAAAAAAAAAAACTGTACCCTTTGCGATTGTGACATAAACTAAATCAGACACGTTCCCAGGGGAGGGACTGGGAAGCCCGATGTCCACCTGGCTGTGAATGTAGGCCACTGGGTGAGAGGGAGGTATATTCTCAACACGCCCTCCAGCACCCCATGCTCGGAAGTAGTCCTAACCGTCGGCAATTATTGCAGGCATGATAAGCTCTGCTTCTCTGCTCTGACATGTTAATATTACATGAAGCTCTTAGGGATGACAATGAGCCTGAGGCAAGTGGGAGACATTGAGATTTTCTTCCCTCCTCTGCAAGATTCCCTCTTTTTTTTCCTTTTCCTTATTTGCTGCCCTTCTATCCTTACCGGCAACTTTAAATAACTCATGGCCTCATTATCCAGAATGGCAGGGAAAAGCACACGATAGCACATAATTAATTTGATTTGGATGAATTTAGTTCATATTCTATTTACACAGAATTCTAAAGTAGCTTACATATCCAGTGCTCCACCATTGTTTCAGATTGCAGCACTCAGCACTCAGTGACTGGCTATTAAGTCATTTCTGATAAGCTTGTTTTGTAACTTAGTTTGGAAGTTCTGGATATAGCCTCTGTCTGTGATTTATGCATAATAGGCATTTATACTACAACACTGTCTACTCTTTGTTCGTATTTGACAATTAAGTAACTTTAAGTGTTTGGATACAAAAAAAGGTAGGCTATATCAAAAATGAAAATGAACTTTTTTGTTTGTGCATTAGTTTACAATATTTCCAGTTTCCATGAACCCTCTCTTATTATGTTATGCACTATGTTGCTATTGCAGTTTTCTTTTACCATCTTTGCTCCGCATTAAACAAAGTAACATTTGCAAAACATAACAAGTTGCTGTTATTTTTGTGTTTTGGAAAAAGCGTGGCTCAATCACATTCCTGAGAATAGCTAATTAAGATTGATATAGTCTTTCACCAAATTTATCGCATTCTCACATTTGAGCCAGCCTCCTCGCTGTAGATGCTCCCCTGCTCTCTTTAAAATTCAACATTTCTTACTTTCACACCCCCATTTTTTTCCTCCTTGCTGCGCTCTATGCGGTATCTCATGAATAATATCCCCCCCTCTCCCCCACCTTCCTCCTCCCCCCCCCAAATCTTGATTCATCCCCCCCAAGGACACATTCACCAGGTCATTATCTTCTCTCTGCTTTCAGATAGATAAATCATATGTGCGTAGCCGTAGCCTGCATTCGTATTTGGACAAAGGCACCTGTTTGATGAAGTCAAGTGGAGCTGGACTGAGGGTTTGTCCTGCCTCGTAACCTGTGAGCCTCCATCGCAGAACTGTGAGCGCACGCAAACTAATTCCAACGTGTCACTGTGAGGACCCTTTCCCCAGATGCAGCCCCTTAAAGTGGCGGTTAGAGGTAGGGGCGAACAAAAGGCGTCAGGGTGGCAGCTTATGACAGTGACACAAATACGCTGGTGTTTAGTGAGGGATGTTGTATCATACATTAGGCTGCTGCTGCATCGGCCTGCCGCTGAGCCGGCGTAACCATGGCAACAGGCTGCTGGGAGACAGCGGAGTGAGAGTCAGGAGGCTGGAATTGGTGGGCCTTCAGCTTTTGAACACCAAGAGAGATTAGCTCAGAGCAAAACCCCTGTGCTGTATGCTTCTCTTTGAGGGGTGTTGATGTCAGAGACTGGAATTTCAAATCGGGGGGGGGGATGCGCAAAATTTTCAAGGCGAAGATCCAAGCCAATAGTTTACACCAAGACACTGGTGCTACATGTCCTCCTGACTCCTGCGCTCATGGCATCGTAGCAGAGTGAAATGCAGAATTGTGTTGAGCGAACAGAGCAGCAGAGGAAGAGGAATTGAGCTGTTATTTCTCAGCGGTGAACTGTTTCAATCACGATGCAGCGGATCTACCTGAGAAATTAATTACATTGTGGAGGGATTCAGAACTAATTGCGGTGGTATTTGCACCAGATTACCACAGCAAAAGAAAACTACAGGGGCAAAAAAGATAGAAGATAAAAGGAGGAGAGTGGTGCTTACGGCCCAAAGGCAAAAAGTAAGGAGGCACAATGAGCTACAGAGAGAAAAGGCCCATGACTGAGGAACAAGGAAGAATTAATGGATGAGAAGCAGTCCAGACAGGAGTTGGGGAAAATGGAGAGGAAGACAGATATCGCAAATACACTGGGGTAAAAACAAAACAAGAAGAGCAATTGAGGAATCGTTCAGAGTGCTTTCAGCCTTGCGTAAGAGGTCAGGATTGCGGTAATATATTAGATCTCCCTAGCAGAAACAGAACAAGGCATGGGCAGGGTGCTGCGATAAATACTAAAGGAGAGATTATTTACTGACTCATCGTGTCGTGAAATAAACATGAGGAATCAGAGGGATTCTCTTTACCCTCTCCCTTAGTCCTATTCAAGTAAAACAAGACCTCCAGCCCTTACAAGCACATGCACACACACATCAAACTTTGTGGGGTCAAGAGGCTAAAGGGATATCCACACTAATGGCAGGAAGGGGTAATTACATGGATGCCTTCCACACTCAACATAAATGTGCTATATATGCTTTTCCAGTTCATAAAAATGAATGGAATGTTTATGAAGGTTTTAGATATATGAAGCATTGGAAGTAAAACTTCCATTTTGACTTTAACCTGCCATCTGGCTGGTAAATGCCTTATGCCTTCTTATCTGCGCTGTGGTGTTTCACCAAAGTGAGCTAGTGTGAGTCACAACAAGCCTTAAAGAGTGATTAGCAACAGTTGTCCATGATGTAACTGAATGTGGAAATGCAAGTGTTTGATCAAATATTTATCAGGTGTGAGACACGAGCTTGGTTTTCTCATGTGTGCTGTGCGCTCTCACGCTTTCCTAATGTTCTCGCACACAGCAATAATCCACTTCAAGGGGTGCTGGGTGCAATTTGTGTTGAAAATTTGCACAGTGTTTCGAAGCTATGGCATGAGCTCCAGCTAAGACACCCTGTAGAAGAGAATGGTGGAAAGGGCTAGTAGCCAGCTTTTGTGAAAAGAGCTGTGAGGTCTTTCTTCAAAAAGGAAAGGTTTGTCTTTGAATTTGTGAAACAAATCATAAGATATTTCTTTCAAAACCAATTCCATGCTTTATGATTATTTATAAGATATAAATCAACCCATGCTATTGTACCTTAATCATGAATCACATATCTTGAAGTGATGGTAAATATTTCTATTGGCTGACCATTACACTGTTACTACATAGCTTAATTTCACATCTCATTGGCTCAACTCTCAGCAAGTTGTTCAGAATAATTGTAACCTAATGTACGTCTTGGTTTCTTTGACATGCAAGTCGTTTTTACACCATCTCATATTCTGCTGAGATCATATGTGACAGATGGAGGTGTGCATGGGAAAAATAGACTAATGTTGTAGACAGCAGTGGTATGCACATACACTCAATCTCCACTGTCAATGCCATAGCCATTGTGCTTGAGGAAGAGAATTACAGGGTTTTGTCAGTCACTGAGAGGTGTTTTCAGTATTTTACAATACTGATTATACTGTTACCACCTAAACCTTCTAGATCTAATGTGTGTGCGTGTTACAAATGTTGTATTATATATTTATAATAGAAGATTTTACCAGTAATTAGGAGAATGACAAAAATGGTAAAAACAATGTCCAGATATACAGTATGTCAACCTAAAAATTACTCATGCAAATGTCTTAATGTGTTCAGAATAACTGGCTAAGTAATTCAAAACCAGCTTCATTAATTGCCTTTCCTTTTTCTTTTTTGCGCTCCCGTTGTTCTGTCCAATGCTAGTGGAGACATTTTTTAATTGCAGAGTTTTTGCAAACTCTGATACAGTCCAGCCCCTAAGGAGCTGTACTTCCCTCTCCCCAAATATCAATCACTAGAATTAGATTGTTCCATTAAAGGGGCTTTAATAGGCCTAATCACTGAGGCGGGAGATGAATAGTGAATCAATTAAACAGATTTGTGTAAGAAGAGACATTGATGGGACTTCACTTTTCATTCAGGAAGATCCTTTAAAGATGATTGACATGCTTTTGTTCTACATGAAGGTGTCCCATTAGATTGGCTTTCCCCTCCAGCTAATGAAAAATTCCACACAAGGGAAATAGTTCATGTAACAAGGTTGAAAGTCCTTAAAGCGGTTTCACATAACACTTTTAACAAACAAGTGATGTTATGTCATATCCTTTATATCTTAAGATCTATTTGTGAACTAAAATAATGATGAAAACTACACTTTATGTTTCTTAAGCAGCTGAACATATTATGTTGGGCTTCAATCTAAAAGAATAATCAGTTTCATGCAAGTTCATGCTTAAAAAACGGGTGATAAAGATCATTCAGTTAGATAAAAACGGAACTATAGTGGGGTCATAGTTACACATTTTCAGCAAATTCAAGTCAATTTCTCTTTTTTCCATCTTATCTGTTAGATATCATTAGAGAGTGCAGTGAAACATTGAAACAGTGGATTCATGCGTATCTGATTAAAGCATTCCTGTCTTTCCATCTTTCTTTTTTTTATCAATGACCGTAAAGATAATCCAAATTAATGTGAATTGAAAAAAGAAACAAAAAAAAACAAAACTGTTTTTAGGTTCAGTGCCTAATTTATTAATCATTTACACACTGATGAAAGCACATTACCAACCGGCGGAAAAATTGCCTCATACAAGCATTCAGCAGTGAGTAAAATGGTAATATTAAAACGAAGAAGATTAGCAGCAAATGAAAAGACGCACACTAGTTAAAAGTTTGGACGCATATACTCAAAATACATATAAGTATATATAAGTATGTCCAAACTGTAGACTGGCACTATATCTGTAACCACATATGTCTGGAAGTGCCCTAATGCACTTAGATTAGTTCTATAAATGCTATTTATGAATGTTAGTGATGTGGAACGGTGGAGCCCATGCCTGTGGGGTATGTTCCAGCACATCACAACATGCAAACCCAAGTCAGCTCAAATCCAACTCTTCCTGCATTCAGTGTGACCGGTGAGGGTTCGGAGCTGTGGCCTCTTAAGGAACATAGCAAAACGGCTTGGATTAGGAAGAATATGTGGAGATGCACTTGCAACTTGTCAAGTGGTCCTCTTCTAGTTTAACCACCACACGTATTTATCGAGTGATTCATAAACGGTACGGTATGACCCGTGTCTGCTCTGATGTTTCATATTGTACGAACCCACTTCAGAAGAGACGATAGTAAATTCGAAACTGAATGTCTAAGTAGCACAAACGATTATCACAACAAGCTCCATTATGACAACACATATGTAATCTCCCCTGTGGGGGAAGTTTGTATCAGACTAATGGCATCATTAAACTCTGGCTTTAAGTTCTGTTTTTATCTCTTTTCTCTCGCAAAACAATTTCAACCTAATGCCTGCCCACTTTGTTTTGTTTTTTTTCCTGTGCCTTTCAAATGCATCACACAGTCCTTATTAGTGGATGCTATGCTGCCTTGGGGACAGTGTGTTGACATCTGAGCTACAAGTGTTACAGTTTTATGAGTAGCACTGGAGTTGTGCAAATTGTCCCCATAAAAGACAACAGATAAGAGATAAAAATCAAGCTTGTTTCTGTCAAACTGAACTTGGATAAACAGCCAATAACTTATTGGCAAACCCAGCCCTCAGTGCGGTCAGATATCTCTGGCACACACACACTGCGCGGCTGCTTGTTTAAACTGACAACTTCACCTGTGTGGTTTGGATCTAGTTTTCTGCTTGGCTACGAATAGAAGGGAAGAGGGGTGGGGGGGCAACACAGGAGGGGGAGTGGAGACAGCTGGTGCATATTTCATCAAGGTACTGTGGACACTGCAGATACCCTGTGGAGAAAGGGGGTGGAGGAGAAGTGGACAGCACTGTGGTGTTAGCTAATTAGATCTTCTTTCCCCATTATTTCCCTCACTTTATATTAAAACAAAGGGTAATATTAATAATGGTTTTATTCAAATCCAGCACAAATCTGCTACAGACGCAGTCACTGAAATTGACCTTGTTACCACATTCCAACAGTTTAAATGAAACAATGGTGGCCGTGGTGCAGGGACTGGGTTTAAATGTCAGGCCTCAGTCAGAATTATGTCCTGCGCAGCAGTTAGCGAGTCACCAGCTGGGGGGAGTGTAGTTTATACTGTGATCATGCATGCAAAAAAAATATATATATATACAGTGGGGCAAAAAAGTATTTAGTCAGCCACCAATTGTGCAAGTTCTCCCACTTAAAAAGATGACAGATGCCTGTTATTTTCATCATAAGTAAACCTCAACTATGAGAGACAAAATGAGGAGAAAAAATCCAGAAGATCATATTGCCTGATTTTTTAAGAATTTATTTGCAAATTATGGTGGAAAATAAGTATTTGGTCAAAAACAAAAGTCCATATCAATACTACCTGGGCCAGATTAAGGAGACACACATCCAAACACACGGGCCGTTCATACTTTCAGAATCACCAATTATCCTAACATGCATCCACAAGGAGAACATGCAAATAAATACCCCCAGCCAGGGCTTCAACTGACAACCTTCCTCATGTGAAGAGACAGAGCCCACCAACAGTCCCCGTGAAGCCCTGGCTCCGAATCCATTATTAGAGACGGAGCCTCAGATCTGCTGGGCACTCTTCTCTACCATGAGCTCCTTAGGGACACGATATGTCTGCTTGACAGCCATTCACACTTGGCCGAACTGTGACTTATGCGGCCAACCACATCTCACTGACGGTGTCAAAATATTTAACGCACACTTAAGCTAGGGAATGCGCTTTGGTGACACTCCTGGGTGGCGCACGATGCCACGCGCCGCTGTTCTCACAGAGCATGGCATGGTATTGCTGCTCAAGTGGCCCTTTGTGTTTGCTAATCAAATCACTCTTCCCGTAAGTGAAAGTCGGGCCTTTCTCCACAGAGGATAAGGGGCAGCCACATCCGAGTGCCACTGAGCAGCAGAGAGCCTCTGTTCCGGTTCGAATGCTCCGTTCACTGCCCCTCTGTAGGATTAGAATCGCTTTGTGAGATGTCAACAGGAGTTAATGAATATCTTCTTTTACAAAGCCTTCGTAATCCTGCCAACCAAATGCCCCCACTCATTGATAAGATCTGCCACCGTACCAGGAGGGAGACCACTGGCATCCTGCTCTCCACCACAGAGGGATTCTCTACGCTTTGATGCTTAAGCTGCATTCCTTTATTTCCTTCTTTCACAGCCCCCCGATGAAATTGGGTGCACTCATTATTGGGAGGATTTGTGGCTGGTGATGGCAATGAAACAGTCTACCTCCTGCTTAATCTACCCTCCAGTCTGCAAGCACGGTTTTTTTGTCTCATTTTATCAGTGCTGCTTTCTTTCCACTCTTCCTTTTGTTCTCACTCCTCTCACTTCTCTTCCACCTCTTTCCCTCCTGTTCTCGTCTCCCCTAAGGTTTGAACAAGCAATTAGCATAACTATCCATAAACTAATCCAATTGCGATGGGAGAGGACATATTTCTTTTCCTTTCTAAATGCAAAACCAGAATTTCCATTTTAAGGCATTGCGCCCATTTCTCTAAATATTTTGGAGACCTTTACTGTCCGAGGGCTCAGTTCCATATGTGCAATTCAATGTTTTAAAGATGGACTATACCACTTTTGATAGACATCAGCCAGGCAGCTGCCCTACAGAGTGACCACTCACACTTGTTTGTTGATTATAAAGTGTTCATTATAAAAGGATTTTACAGAACCGATGGGTGAACATTGACATTATCATACATCCAGTGCGTAAAACTGTTTTTAGATTATATGTAATGAAAGTTATATTGGAATGTGAAAGACATTCATTTGGAGGATAGAAAATAACATATGTCGAGTACTTACGACGATAAATGTAAATTATTGTTTACAGATTTGCCATGCCCATAGTTTAACCAAACAACCAATAGAAAGACATGTACAGAAATGCATCTCCGCCTTGTGGGGGGTTTTTGGACACCGACGCATGAAAAATGAGCGGGGGGTTGGTGATCATCGACTTTATCTGTGCTGCTCCCCACAGAGCAAACCTGATGTGCAGCTCTGTTAGGATGAACTGCTGCCTTTCCCGAAAAAAAAATCTATAGTAAGTAGCTTCATTTTTTTTACAAATACAAGTCATCACAAGCATTGAAATAAAAATTAAACTGGGCTTTTCAACACATCGAGCATAAATCTGGTTCCTCAAGTTGGTGTGCTGCCCAACTGTAGCAATGCCTTATTTTAAAATTATTCAGGTTAGGGTTAGGGTTGCACTTTGTAATGGGTTTTGATTTGAGAACAGCTTGGAATTCTTTAAAATCTTTAACCAGACAAATTTTGTAAAAAAAAAAATTAAAAAGTGTTAATACGTTTTATGAGACTTCAAAAACATTTTTTATAGGCACAAAGCAGTCAGAGTTTGAATTTTCTTTTTCTGTACAAGTACTGTGACTGTTTGTGCAACCGTGTCCCACATTTCTTAAATAAAAAGCTGCTGTTGCACCTTCAGTAAACTGTGAAGAACAGAACATCCTCTGTTTTCCATATTAGGCTTTTGATCACTGATGTGTGGCATATGGTCAATGAAGCGAAAAACAGCAAATGGAAAATCTTTGTTGAACAAGAACATGTCTCCTCTACAGTCGTGTAAGAGTAAGTACCGGTACATCCCCTGGAAATGTTTGACTTTGTCAAGATTTTTGATCGAGCAAATACCTGATTCTCATGTAAAAAGAAATATATTATATTGCAGTAAGAGAAAACAAACATGAAATACAAACAACAGACCAGCCATTTAAGAAAATCAAAGCAAGACTTCTACATATGAAAAATAACCACATTAGTAGAAAACAAGCATTAGAATATCCTTTGTGTATGATATATGGGACCTGTCCTACGCAAATATCCAGAGCAGAGGCTATTTTTTCCACTACCAAGGTCACTATGCAAATATATATATAAGGAGATGTTTTTTAAGCATTAAATGCAGCCAAAGTAAAAATATCCAGAAGAAAGACTTTCATCTGAAGCAAGTTTTCTTACATAATGTTGACAGACATAGGAGATGTTCAGGTATATTAACAGTTGGTTGGGAATATACACAGAAATCCATTCACATATTTCTATGCTTTGCAACAACTGTAGAACTTTTACTTTTATTTCAAAATAATCTGCTACTTCTAATGTAACAACTATCACACTAATTGAAAAAGCTGATATGAGAAAAAAAATGTTTGCAGTCATAATGAGAATGAAGGATAAGTAGAACACACTTTGATGTCCATCACAACCACTCAAGCAAAATAACTGTCAGTTCACAGATGAAGGCAGACATGGGGTCATTTTGGAATAATTCGCAGCCGTTTGGCCACTGCCTCAATTAAAAATCCCATTGTAGAGAAAAAAAAAAAGAAAAAAACATATTTTAAGGAGGATATCCAATAAAGTACAAGAAGCACGGGATCATGGAAATTGAGAATCAGCCTTTTGGTATAGTAATGATCCACGGAAGTCTGGCTATAAAAGGAGAGAATTGTAGGTAATGGATAGACAAATTCAGAGCCAGCCTTTGCCACTAAGCTACCACCTTATCTCAGGCGCATTTCATTATTACATCTCTCCTCTAACATTAATTTCTCCACTATACATCACCCAAGAGGAGGCTATTGTAATGTGCATTAGCCAACCTGTTGAAAGATTAAACTAAAAGGGTACTCAGTCTATGAAAGTGTGACGCCAAAACCTTCAGATCAAGCATCAGGATACGATGTGCTTAAATGGGAATGGATTGTTAAACTGCAGATTTGAAAGCTTATTTCAAATTACTCTGAACTTAAGCTGTCACAATTCTTTTGCACCCACACAAACTTTTTTTTATACTTACCAATGAGAAGATGTTTAATTTAAAAACATTTTAGAGGACAACTGGGACACCACAACAACGGCGCCTGAATACTAGGCCAAGTATACATTTTTCACTTCTTTTGGCAACATTGCACCATTTCACTTTGTCAGGGTCGGAACTCAAGGCAGGACTCAGATGCAGAGATCTTTATGCAAAAACTTTCATTTAAATAAAGGCACACTCTCTGGGAATGGAAAGGCAAGGCAAAGTACAAAAATAATACTCACTCTGGAAACGAGGACATAAAAAAGGGCTAACAAAGTACAAAATAATAAGACTCGAGAACGAGGACGCAAAAATAAACTCCCTCAGACGAGGAAAAGCAAGGAAAGATTCAAGAAAAGGCTTGGGTCGAAGTCAAGGGTCACGCTCAGTATTGGTCAAAGACGAAACACACTGGCACAAGACAAGGAGGAACGCAGCCTTTTTGACAGGGAAGGAACTCCAGGTGAACACAATCAGTGATCAGGGAAGACAATCAGACAGATGACACACAGGAAAGTGCAAGTGACCAGAAACGAGAGGAGACCACAGATGCTGGACCACAGCATCTGACATTTAGATCCTGCCAAAATCAGTATGAGATTAGAGATTAGACAGTCGATGACATCCAAGATTGAGCTATTGACTCTTTTTACCTTTTTTTTTTACTTTAGATGTTAATGCCAGCCAATTACCCGTTGTCCAAGCTTCTTTTTCCAACCGATTCATTTCAATTTTGTGAAGTAGGAAAGCGCCTAAATCCCCCGATTGTTTCGCACAAGCGAGGTCATGAGGTCAAGCACACATAATGGGTTCGCCTGACAGACTTCAAGAGTCAACCCCGGACACAAAGTTTGGAACTACATCCCGTCAGTCTACGGATCCCGGAGCCGTGACCCTCTTTCGGTTCACCTCATCCCATGAGCTTGGATCTGTAATGTAAGCAGCAGCAGCAAATCGCCTCTCCAACATATTGATCCTTGGTCTACTCTCTGTCATTTGAGGGCCATTTTGTCCGTGAAATCACAGTCCAGGCAAATACTAATGCCCGCGATATCGACTTAAATATAGTCATTGAGATTCTGTATCGTTAGTCGGTAAACCATGAAGTGATGCGATTAAGCGGCTTTTCAGGCCACTTCAAATGAGAAGGATGTTTCCGGGGAGACAATCTGGGGAAGCATCAGGTGTGCAGGTGTGGACATGTTGCGGCCATGCTATACTCACCTCCTAAAATTCCATTGCTGGAGGGGGCGAGGGGGGATTCAGTGAATCTACCATATTCGACTCATTCACTCACATCAGATGGAACATTACAGGAAGAATAGAATAATAGAGGTGTTTGGTTTTCCAGATTAGTAATAGATCTGTGGAAATAATTGTTCCTAATTCCCTTGATGTTTAATTTGATAATGCCCACAGACTCTGTGATATGTTTTATTGAGCATAATTTCAGTTCCATTATTTTGACAGAGAAAGATGCATGGCCATTCCAGGCTTTTAGCACATAATCAGTAATGTGTAATTAGTGTAATCAATATTAGTGAAATAAATCCCCCCAGTGCGGTGCCTACGAGCTCCCCGAGCAATAACCAGGTTAGAAAAACAACATGACACCCAACTCTTTTCTTGCTGACACGCATTTTAAAAAGTAACACGTTCAACTGCAGTGGAGTTTAAGAGACTAAAGTAATAATCCTTGTTTCTTTCCACATAGTTTTTATACCATTTCCATTCCCCTTCCCAGAGTGCTCTCTTTTCATCCTAAATAGGGCAGAGGCTTGTTATGTTTAAACGTGGTTGTCATGCCTGTGTGCTTCCTGTCACCACTGAAAACAGTGGGAGCGATCTGAGTTGAGCATTGTCTGATCTGGCGTGGGCTGGTTTCCATCTGTCAGTAACTGCGAGTGATCGGAGAGAAATTTCAGATCTCCTCCGCGCTTCTTACATCTCGTGCTAATTCATTGCTTGATCAAAACATCTCAGCCCGAATTGTTTGCTGGCTTACAGTCCTCACCCTCAGTATGCTGGCTTTTAAGAATCCACAGGAATTAGCTTGGTTTTAAAGGCAAAGATGCTTCCTTTTCTGCTTGTTTTACTTGTCTTTTTAACCTTGTTTTTTGTCTGAGGCTGCAGTTTAAAGGTACTTAGATGAAATTGCATCAAATATAATAGAATGCCTCCGCAGATGGAACGCCTTAGGTGGTTTGACTTCGGGTAAACATCCGGCCTCCCCTGTGATGCATCCCTGTATACTTTAATGTCACTTTAAATCCACAATGAAAAGAGCATCCCATAATAAATGCAAAAGCAGACGCATGCTGTGCAGTGTAAGTAGCTCAGATTGTACCAGGGTTCAAGAAAGCAATCGCACAGCCTCCAAATCTCATCTTAAATCTGTCACGTTGGTATCGTGCTCTCCAGCAGACACTTGTAAACGTCTGTTTCTGTGTTGCCGTTCCTGGAGCTGCAGAGGCGACCTGCCCTTATCTGACAGTGCGGGCCAGAGACGGGTTACACCGTCCTTACGCAGAACTAACCGAGTGTAAAAACTGTATGAGAGAGCAACGCCAGCCCCCCTTCAGGGCAGCAACCAAATCTTAACTGACAACAGTCAACGCAGAGAGACAACGCAGACACCTGGCCATTAGCCTGGGAAGAAATTCAGAGTAATTCCTTTAAGTTTCAGTTTTGGATACAGTATTGAACAGGCAGTTAATAACAAATGGAGACTAGCTTCATACACTTTGACCACATTTCTGCACAGAACACGTTGTAGCATAGCTTAGATCTAAAAACACAGATAAAAGTGTTCATTTAAAGAAAGATTTGGCCACATGCATTTTAAATGTACCATTATTCAGTAAATTCTATGGCAAAAATCTGAAAAGAAACCAATTCCAGTTAGATGTTTTTTGTCCACGACCTTTGACCCGTGGATGGATCCCAGGCCCGCTGACAGAGTGTTGGATCCCAGCTGAGCTGCTGCTCGTGTGGCTGCTGGAAGTAAAACAATATAATACCCACCCACAACAATTTAGTTTCAAGCGCCGCAAATCACATTCTCGGGAAACCCCTCGGCCCAGCAGAAAATGAAGTGAGATTTACTTTTTATCTTTCTTTTCCTGCCCGGCCAAAATTAGCTTCCAATCTAATGTTTTTGTGTATTGTGTTTGTGATCAGATTTCATTTCTTGGGGGGGGGGGTGAAATATTCTGTTTTCAGATCAGCTTTGAACATGAAACTAGTCCTGCCTTTCTGGATTAGGTAATGAATGAGTTCACAAATGAGCAAAATTACAGACACTCTGTTTGAAAAATGTAGAGAAGCATATTTATGTTTACGAAAATCTTAACAGAAATCCAAACTCAGTTCCCTCCCTCGAGGAGAGAGCTGTGGCACGCAGAGGGAGAGTATTTAAAAGATAAATAGAACTGGCTTTCACATTTCCTCCTATAAATGCTCACTTTCAGCAAACATCAGCAAACATCAGCACACACGCACACACGCACACACGCACGCACACATCGAACAGCATGCAAGCGCACATACATGGCGGGATCAGACGTGAATGGGAGACTAAAGGGCACATCCAGAGTGGAATCTCCTCAGACGGGTGACATGAGGTGTTTTTCTGTCCAGAAGGACTGACCAAAAAACCTATAAGACATAATTCCCTAGTCTCTTTCTTTGCACAACTTCTAAATCAAAGCAGAGGAGTCAGTGGCGAAAACAAACATCACACTTCTGGCTGAGAATAGAGGAAAAAATAGCTCTCAGGATGTTGCTGAGTGAGCAGACACTCTTCATTAATACATACAGAAATGTACACACTGATTTTTCCTTTTTCTCCATTTAGAGCTGCTATGGTTCCAGCAGAAATGAGTATGTGCACTTTGTCTTTGAACTCTTTGGTCAATTAATTCAAACAGTGCGGCTTTGATTTAAAAGAAGAGGCTTATTTGGGTTTCTGCCTGAGTATAGGCTGAAAATGACTCTGTGGCTCATACTTTGTTTGTTGCTTAATGAAAACAAGAAAATAATCTAAAGCTCTTTGTTTGGCTGAGTTTAACAATGACGGCTGCTTCATGGCTGAAATTAAGAGCACTCATTTGTGCTATGATCCTATGCTGGAATAAATAGAGCATTTCTGCCAGAATGAGTTCTGGTAATGTTTTATTCTTTTCACACTGTGCTGCACCCGAGTGACCATATATGCACATGTGCCCTTCTAATACAGTTATCCCATTTGTAAACTGGAGACCAAATCTTCCTACCAAAAGGAAAACTTGATAACTGTGAATAACAAGTTAAAAGAAATTATCTACACTTCCTATACAGTTGCAAACTGTCCCCAAGGTGGAATATTTGGATGATTCTTTCTTAAATAAACGATGACATGGTATGAGAAGTTGTGTTTTGTTGTTTATGAGGTTGATTTCTAAAACCTAGTAAAAATCAGGTGATATTTTTCAGCATACTTGACTGATTAAACCTATAAAAACTGAGACAGATCCAACTTTTCTATTATTATAATGCAAAGTGGTCCCAATTTACAATATAAACAGGTCAAAAAAATATATGGATATTTTTTACTTTTGAGACACTTGCTGGCAGTCAGTATGAGCAGACCTATGGCACAGCTATTTGGATCAAATGTAGACTTTGTAGACTTTTTCAGGTGTGAGAGCAACTTAACCTCAAAAATCAATCAATCTATATTACAGTAAATTAATGGAGAAAAAAAACACAAATTTGGTCAAGCAGGAACCCGAAGGCATCTTTCAAATAGTTCTCACAGCAAACTGTGCAAAAAAGCCTGAATTTTAGCAGAAAAATATTATTGTTTTTCTAGTTAGTTTCCTGTAAATGCACTTGCTGATCTAAGATTCTAGAAGCTGCGCTTTTATTAGTCATAGAAGCTCACGCTTTCACTTTCCTAGCTCACGCGCTCCTTTGGCTCCACCACCAAAGCCTTCCGCTCCTCCACCTCTGCTCTCTGAGTCTTTCACTCCTCCATCACTTGGTCTCACTCCCCGCATCCCCTCCCTCGATCTGTATGAAGCTGTTCCAGTGTGTGATCAAAGGCACAGTGTGCTTGGGTTCTTCCCTCCCTCTGTCAGAAGCACAGAGACAAGGGAAACAAAGGCCTCACAGTAGTCTGCCACAAATAACCTCTTCACGGCGTAACGCGCGCTCACAGACACACAAACACACACGTACCGATTCAGCCCCGTGGCAGTGGTAAGAAAAGTGAGTGTGACGGATCTGTCTGAGGGTGCTGAGTGTATCCTGCCACTTGTTGGATCTCTATAGTGATCCCCGGCATAAAAGGATGAAGCTTCTAATTATCTCCTATTCACGACAAACTGACACGACACTTAGAGAATGACGGGACCGAGAGAAGAGTTGACTGCCTGCTTTGTGGAGCGGAGCGGAGTTTTAAATACGTGGCACAGCCCCAGTGACAGCACAAACAGCTGAGAGTAAGCGGGCGCGTATTCGCTGTTTTCGGCGGCTCTTCAGGCCCAGAGACGGCCTTGATGGGGGCGAAGTGTGGGGGAAGATATTTCCAGCCGGTGAGCTGCACATCAACACAGGGCTTTATGCTAATCCTCTGGAAGTTTCTCCGATGCATTTTGTTGCTCAAAACATCATTTTCTGTCCGCCTGCCCCTGCACTGATACATTTGCACTTCCTCTTGCTCTTCACCAAACACTCCCAACTCCACTTCACACCCCGAAAACTGTCAGTGTCCCACATTAGGCAATATTTCTGCATTCATCTGCAGCCAAACTTTTTGGCTTTCACATCACATGCCTCCATCCAGCTGAAACCTGCAGATGAAAAAGCCTCAGTGATGTTAGAACTAAAGAGAATAGTGGGTTAGGGTGGGGGTTGGGGGCGGCTGGAGATGGTTTGTACAACTCATTCCAATTTGGCCCCGGGCAGAAATGGAGCCTGATGAGACCGGTGCTCTGTGTGGTTGCCTGTGCAGGAAGTGGTCTGTAATGATAGTTGGACTATTCCTTTTTTGCAATTTGTAAAAAGACTGACGCAGGATTTTAGAGCATTCGATTTAAGAGCAATTCGTAAAAAAAAAAGAAACAAGTCACTGGGAGTCAAACTAAAAATCCTTGTTTTCCAGAGCCTGCGATTCAGGGAAAATGAATTCCGATGAGCAACAACTCCACACCTCCAGCGTTTTTCGTGTAAAGTCAGAGGCGATGTGGTTGTCCTGTGTGCGTGTGCTGATAGGCGTCCGGGGAGCTGTGGCTCATTAGGGTTTTTGGCTGCATCAGCGCGGTGGCAGCCTTGGGCCACGTAATGAGTGTGGCTGAAATCACAGCCACCGGCCTCACAGAGCAGGTGCCGCCCGCACACAAACATCCCTATTCTCCGAAACACTATGTCCACATCTGCAAATACATTTTTAAAAATGAGTTTGGAAAAAAAAACTGTATCATGGCTGTAAATAAAATGGTTTGAGAGGAAAAAGCTAAGTGAAGAGCAGCTCCGTGGGACTGGGATGGAGCTGATGCTAACCAACAAATTCTGGAAGGACTGTTTCCTGGCTTTTTTTTTTTCCTCCTGGAAATAAACCATTACAGATAGCTCACTTATCCCCACTAAACTCCCTCGTCACAATAATAATATATCACAAAGCTCTCTCTGCTCGGACTTACTCTGTGTCTGGAGCTCTTTCGGAGGACTTACTTCAATTGTTTTTATTTAAGGGGACTACGCTGCATCCATGCCAATTAGATGGAACTGATCCAATCTTTTTAAGGCCTCCGGTTTCAGTTGATGCCTGCAGTGAAGTTGGTAATTGGATGTAAAAGTGGTTTTGTATCAGCCCCTCTCACTCTGCTGACATCCATGGAGGAGCTTTTTGTATCTGCTCCAAATGTGCAATTTGCCAAACTGAAGGCACCCAAAGGTTCTATCTCACATTTTCAACCTGTGAACATGGGATCTGTAACTAACCCTAACCCTCTCAGATTTAGTATTTTTGTTGTTTTTTAACGATATCAGTCAATTGCCTCCATGCTGCGATTTAATCTCCTGTTTGGGTCATAATTGCTGCAGCGTGGCCCGTATCTGTTTGAACAGCTCTCTGGAATCATGCGATGATGTGGTTTGAACAGGGGCTGTTTGTTGGGACAAAACATGTCGGTTACAGCGTTTAAGCATCTTAGCTGGATGAGAATGGAAGCAAACCCAAACAACGGTTATTCAGTTACAGTGTTGCAGATCTTTGGTTGGGAATAGTCCTTCAATGGACAAACAGATATCTGCGGTTTGGATTTAAATGTAAGCGTTTGAGGGTTGAACTCTATGAGTTCAAAAGTAAATGAGCTTTTTGCAATATTTCCAAGGTCTCTTTTTGTGTCCCAAATGATTGTGAATATACAAATGAAAACAGTATCAGTCTCTGTTTGATTGTTCTTATTTGACTAGATATTAGATATTATTAATAACTGTCTTTAACTGAAAACAAAACTTGTGAAATAAATAAATAAGAAAAGAAGTGCAAGAATAGAAAGCTTGACAAGTTTAATGTCAGTAATTAGAAAGGGGTGGGACTCCTCAAGCAGTCAGTTGTTTATTTAGTTAATCATAAGAAAATCTGCAGCTCATGTAATAAACATATCATTACACTCCATCACCCCTGATGACTGAAGTCTTCGCTGCCTCCTGCCATCAGCTTTATCACTGTGGCAGGAAGCCCGCTGTCCGCTGCGATGCCTCCCCGTCCTTATTGGCTGTGAGCTTAGAGGCTGACGCAGAGGCTGGGGCCCTCTGCAGCAGGCTGAGGCTCAGATCTGTTCTCCAGCTCAGCTATCTAAGCGCTACAAATGACCCACAATATGCCAGAGTGCACACAGGGGAAATAAAGCTTCCAGACATGAGACTCCATCATCACCGCATTCAAGGGAGGGAAATGGAGGGGCAGAGAGCATTTAACCATGCTTGCTTCACAGGCCTCCTGCGTCTTGTTAAAAGCCAATGGGCACTTGTGACATAAGGGATAACTGAGATGATGAAATGTAATGGACCACAAGAAAAGGAGCTTGAGGAGCTTGGCTGAAGAGGTTGGGGGAGTTGAAGGGAAGAAGGTACAGACACCAAGAGGGGATATGAATAGTTTTCATTGAAGAAAAAACTATAGAAAACACTGAAAGTTCCTCTGTTGAAACACATGTGGCTTGTTTGAGTACAATGGTGGGGTCTGAAGACTGGGAGCTAACCATGCATCGATCCTTCTATGCTATTTTTCAGCTTTTTGCCCTCAAACCAAGATGTTTTTTCTTTTTTTAGCGTACCCTGTCTCAGGTCAGCTGGATAGAGTGAAAACGCTGGGTGGTTCTGGATGGATTTACAAGAAGATTAGTAGCTTCAAAAAGCCTATCTGAATCAGGGCTGTTATGGCCCGTTATTCAGCTTTTTGTGACATCTGTTCGAATAGAGCCAGTTTCTTAAGTGCTTTGAATTTGTTTTTCTTCTTTGAAAATATATATCAGAAAAAGCTAGAATCTCAGGCTCTGGTATCAGATTTGAAATGACAATCTGTGTCATGTTGGTTTATCCTGTACTTCATTTAAGCGTAACACAAATGGATTTCAGAGTAAATCTGATCCCAATCCATTAGACCATTTTTTGGGTGAGTGCTGCCTTCAGACAGAACTGGTTCCCATCGAGTTCCAGATGGGTTCCATGCTGTCAGATTGTCATAGTACACATGTTGGCACGGAGTCTTGTTTGTCGTTACCATGCTGGGAGAAGGTCAGCACCTCGCTGTTCTAAAGACCTGCGCAACCTGTTCTGGAAGCATTCCTGCACTTATCAACGTACTCAAAAAGCTACCATTTGTGACAGGATGATTGACCAATTAAGTCATGCTGACCGATATAGTTTGAGAAAATAGGTTGCATAGGATTAGCTTTTCTGTGCCAAAAAGGAAATATATCTCTTCTACTCCCATGTCGGCTAAGCAAATGCCTGAAAATCCACAAATCTCAACTGATGATTGCATTTAGATGCACTTCCACTGTAACTGAAAGCAGACAGTCAGTGGTCCGCAGGGGCTGGCCTTGCTTATCTCAGCAAAACTACGCTAGCAGCATAGTTAGCTATCATAGTTAAGTCCATTGGAGTCCAAACACAGAACTGTCAACTAAAACCAAGAGTACCTTTCACTGTCAAAACTATTACAACCCTTGGAATTGAACATGATGTTGACTAGTTCCAGTAGCATTAGCAATGTCTTCATCATCCCAGAGGCATAAATTGTTGCACAGCCAGCATAACCACTGCATCAATCAAACATTCGCCTTCACAAAAGGAATAAATAGATAACAGAATATCAAAATTTCATGGAGCTCCTTAAAAAAAAGAAAGAAAAAAGGCTGCTGGAATGAAAAACGGTTTTGAGTCTATTTGTCATGCATTTTTGAGTATTTCTGAAATCTGCAAGAAACAACTAAAACTCATCAGAGAGGAAACTGAGCAGGCCCATTTCAAAGCTCTGTCCTCACAGGGCTTATTCAGAGTTTTGCCAGAATCCAACTGCAAACCACATGAGCCAGACCTGAGAGCACGATCAAAACTACAACGGCAAAATGTTTGTTCATGGAGATTTGATCAGCTTTTAGAGAAAGAGCTTTTCTATAAACAGTAGTTACTCAAGGATCAAATTAAGCTTTTCATTAATGCCAACTGTTTGTAACGCTGCTCTACTCAGCTGTGTGGACATACCCGCAGGAGAAGAGACTGTTACATTCTGCCTGAAAACTGACTTTCAGGTCTTTAGTTTTAGATACAAATTGACTGTTCATTGAAACATGCTCTGCACCATCTAACAAAATTTCAACAGGCCGATGATCATTCTAATCTCTGCTCAGCATACATGTTATTACAGAATCATTGATGGTTCAAATAATACGACAACTGTCATGTTTTTTTCTTTTTGTGCTGCAAATTTTAAAGCCCATAACTGTATGCGTGAAATGAATTAGAACATTGAAAATAGTTGTTTTTACATCCAGTGCATTGCTGTTAATGCGCCCTGCGATGAACCTCCATGGACCTCCGTGGGGTGTACCCTGCCTCATGCCCGATGACAGCTGGGACATACTCCACCTGCCCGCTGCACTCCACCCCACCCCCTCTCTCAAACAGAGCTCCTGCATCAAACTGGAGGCTTGTTTTTACATACCTAAATGAGTAAATCCTATCCAGTCATCTGCGGTACCAACACAGCGAAGCACGGGGTGGGGCCGACGGCAGCCAGAGAGGAATTTTCCCCTGTAAAAGGCTGTTAATTGAAAGCATTAATTAACATAACAAGTAACTGGAGAACTATTAGCAGGTATTCATATATGACTGCGGCAGGTGTTTATTTCAATGCTGCAGTGCGATTCAACAAATTAAGTATTATAATTAATACATTGAGTGTTAAAGGTTTGCGACATGTAGTCGTCTGTGTTTATCAAAGGTGTCACGGCATGCCTTAATTAACTCTCTGACACCATTTTTAGGATCCAGGATCTGCTAATTCCAGCGGGTTTCAGTACACTGCATACTGTGCCCCGTTATAACTGCTTATTTTTGATGGAGGGGTCAACAGCGACCCAGAGATTGAGGTTTAACCACCAAAGCTGCAGGGGGAACATTAGGGTTGTTTGTTTTGCTGTTTTTTTTTTCTTTTATGTTCATACTTTGGCTAATGACGCAATTTTAAAACGTAATGAAGCTATTCCTGCAGTCATACAAAAACAATTACAGCTGCTTATATAGAGACATAAGCACTGCTGAGCCATTAAAGAAATATAATAGATAGGAATAAAAATAGAAAGTAGTTTAGCTGTAACTTAGCAGCAGAAGCTACAAAACGATGCTACGATCTTGTTGAAGAGGAAGCATTGCAGTTGGTACTATTACTCTTTCACCCAATCCCTCCTGGTGGCTTGTTGTAATCAGTCCAGCATAGAACACTAGGAGTCCAGCCTCAGTAGAGTAGGTGGAGTGATTTATTAATAAAAATGACAGTAAGGCCGGCTATTGACTTTTAACTAAATACATTCACCCAAAAGTAGGAAATAGGGATTTTTTTATCCAGAAAAACTGTAAATGTTTTTTAAGTAGCCTCTCGCGCTGTTAATTTTTGAAGTCTCAAATCCCACGTTTAACTCTCCTGAGAATTTATGCCAGCTTTCAGTTGGAGGAGAGAACTCAGGGACTCATAATCTGTGTTTAGCTGTCAAAATGAATTAATCAAACCGGTTGCAAAACATGCGGACTTGTGTGAGTTTGTGTTTGAGCCGCACATGCTTTTCCACGCTCTGTCTCCTCAGGTTGTGAAGTGTATGTCAGCGCGAAAGAAGGCTGGGACCGCCGGTGCTGCTCATCCAAAATGTTTTCCCTTCACATGAGCCCGACTGTAATTTCAAGCCTCTCAGGGAGTCGTCATGTGCCGCATTGACTGGGCGTAGATAACTGGCCGAGGTGAACGTACACATCCCGGTTCTATTCTATCTTTCCTTACAGCCCACTGCTCCCCATTTGTGTGTGTGCGCGCGTGTGTGTGTTGGGTTTGCATGTTCAGAGACAACAAAACAGTGGCAAACATGAAAAGAAGAGCTTATGGCTCTGAATATTTTATGCATCGCACATAATGAAACAGTGTCATATCTTCTCTCACAAAGTGGATACCTGCTGTCACATCTTCAGCGAGTGTGCATGCAGATATCTGCCATACCCACAGCAAAGCCAGCTCAACCAGGTGCCCTTGCTCCCAAAGATAAACCCCCTAAAGCATGAATGACAGGCTGAGCACTCTGAGGCCACACACGCTCGCAAAAATGCCAATACACACACAATCCCTCTCGCAGTCTTTATTTTCTCACTCTCTCTTTTCATCTGTCATGATTCTCTTGTCTCTCTGGCCCCTGGGCTGGTCACTACTATCGCCTCAGTCTGATGCAGCAGGAACACAGATGTCATTTACTGACGCTACGAGTAGTTTCTTTATTTTTCATTTTTCGTTCATCCTGAAAAAACAAAAAACTTGAATGTTAGCAGGAACATCTGAAAATGTTCAAACCTCTGTGCAGCCCACAGAGGTTTTAAGATTGATAGTGGATTGAAATAGGGGAGAGAAGGGCTCAGAACCAAAGAGAAAATCCACAGCTGATAGACCACCGTGAGAGATAGCTGGGAAACTAAAAGGAACAGACTGCCAAGCTGTATGTGTTGGCAAGGGGAGAATTCAAATGAAGTTAAAGGAATTTGAGCCTCCAGATTAACCAGAAAATGTGTTCCTTAATGAATGTATTGGCAAGTCCACAGGAAAGCTTAAAGTGTCCATTCTGCTGTTGCTTTTAAAAAATGTCTAGATGTAAAGAGTCTAGATGTTGTCTGAATTATTAGTAATTACTGATTCACGTTCATATTATTTTCATGCATTCAATGGTCTGATTTAACAGCAGTTGTGTAATGACAATGTGTACAAAATACAGGTGTTAGGTGTTACATGAACTGTGTTAGATAGTGCTGATGTTTAGGTGTATAAAACATTTATGATGTCCAATACTCGAGCTAATAATGGCAGGTTGCAGATTTCTATATTTTTAGACTATAGCCCTGAATTTAACCACGGTTCATCTAGCTGGCTGTATTGAAATCATTCTGAGATATATCCACACATACTGGCTGAGAAAAAAATGATGAAAGCTTGATCTATAGTACACTGTTCTTTGTACAATTTATGTAACTTTGGATTTTTGGTGTTCCGTAAAGGACATTATGAAACATCCGCATTATGCACAGGCCCAGCAACACAGGAGTTATCAATGTTATGTTGTTATGTCAACCAGTTGAAATGTAAAAGAGAGAAGAAAGAATATGTAGCAGCATTATTTGGACATATGAAACTAAGATCAACCTTCACCAGAAAGAATAACATAACATTGTACAAAAAAAAGGCCTCAAAAAGTTCAAGATCTGAAGCAAGCAACCACATCTGTAAAGCAGGTCGGTTTCACTTTGATGTCATGGTGACACATTGCTTCCAAAGGCAGTGGGCTGATAAACTTTCTGCTCACATTCAGCAAAATGCAGCATGGCTGACTGGACGGTCCCTCTGAGTACAGATGGACAATGACACGAAACATACTTCAGAGGCAACCCAGTACTTTTTTTGAAGGCAAAGAAGTAGAATTTTCTGCAATATCTGAGTCAAATGGATGCACTTAACGCGCTGGAGGCAAAATCTAAACCTAGAAAAAGCCCACACAGTGCAGAAAGCTGCAGTAAGAGCCCATCAAAAAGAAAGCAGCCCATTCCTGAGTGATGTGCATTGGTTCCACACTGCAGACACAGCCTGCAAATGACTCTGCTGAGGGTGTGAAAAAAACATTCTAATGATTCATTTGTTTTTTGAATTCCTGAGAGAAAAGAAATGGCATAATAAAAAGCAGGTATGTCCAAATATTTCCTCCTATTTGGATTTAACTACCCTCAAATTAGAATGTGCACATTAAGCCTAAACAACAAGAGAAAAGAAAAAATAATTGTGTCAGCGTTTGATCTAACACAGATTTAGGCTGAGAATACAAATTTAGCTCACAGTTGGGTAAAGCAAACAGCAGTTGGTTGATGAGGTTGGGTCAGAGCTCCACAGGAATCATACAAAACTCCAAACAGGTAAAAGTCTTAACTTGCACGAGAGCTACATCACTGGAATCTTGACTCCACTTGAGCCACATGGGTCTTTCAATCAGCCGGTCCTCTTGTGACTGAGTGGACATACAAACATAATGAGCCCAGCAAGACACATCTAAACTGAGTGCTACTGGAACAATGGTACGGCAGTGTTGTTTTAGCGGACATTCTCACCCTGGTGGTGTCTCAGCCATGTACACTTCCGTTCATGTGGATCTGATGACACTGTTGCATAAACAGAGCTAAAATGAAAGAAAAGACATTACACTGAGAATACTTTAAGAATGTTTTAAAAAAACACTTTGGCATGGACCACTCATAGCGATGCCAATTTAAGTCCTTGCGGAATCGACACTTCTGAGCTTACAGGCATAACATAGCTGGTGAAATATACTTCCCCCCCCTTCAATCTGAGTATAAAACAGCCACAGTGATCCACAGTAAAATGGAAAGTTGCAGTTCCATTATAAAGGTGTAACACTATCAAATAACTACACACTATGGGAAACAGAAACATTACATGCCATATCTCCTTTTTTAAATTGCAACATCCCTGGATTTATTTGGATTCGCAGACACACCCTGGATAAGAAGGATGCCTGGTTTCTTTTCTTGGACGGAACAGCATACGTACATTTTTGCATTGTGTGCTCTATGACTGACACTCTGGAACCGCGCCATGTTTATGCTGTTAGAAATGCTTTCAACACAGTCAAAAGTGTTCATAAAGGGGTAGGAGGGAGGTGACCGGTGGTGCAATGCCACAAACAATGCAAAGTCACATCTTCCATGCTTGTTTTTCCCAGATGCTTTCAAATAGAGAAAAGCGGGGTTGAAATGCTCCAGTGTTGTTGTTGTGTTTCAGTACAAGAGCAGGTGCCTCTAACAGCTACTGTGGTAAAGAAGGAAGGTGGGACAAGAGGCCCATGAGCAAGGAGTGCTGACCCATGCCAGGGGTCAAGCTTGGATTTACGCTCTGGAGCATTTTCCAGAGAAAAACATTGCAACTCTGACCAGAGCAGGTCATGTCCAATAGATGGCAAGCCACACACACACACATATTGCACACAAGCCTCCACGCAGCTCCCTCACACAGCTTTGGCAAAGATGCACAGGCTGCTCAAATTGTTGGCAAGGGGACATTTTCTGCCATGAAAAGGGGGATGAGGGGGGAGGGCATAGATGCGGAGGGGGAGGGGAATTTATCAAAGAATCATTTGGAAACATCTGGGCTCACAATCACTATCCCCCCTCTTTCCAATTAACTTCCACTGCTTCTGCATTTTTGCCCTCCATCCCGTCGTTTCCGTCTTGCATCGCTTTCCCCAAAACAAATCTTCCCTCTGCTGTCTTTTTCGCCTCCATCCTCCTCTGTCCATCCTCCTCCTGTCTGTCATTACACAAAGACCCACACATAGTGCAGACACACACACGGATGTATGCACAGGAGTCCCTTTGACGAAGTAAGATGCGGTGGCACTCGCACACAACCAGGAAACAACAAACAAACAAGAAGACATGGATATACACACATCATCGCTTTGAAGCAAGGTTGGTTTCTAATGCCATCGTCATGGTAACACTCCCTCGCTCCTTTGTTTGCACAAACGAACAGGGTGCATATCCCAGGAATCTGTGTGGATTCTTATGTAACCACACAACCCCTACGCACAAATAAAGAAACGCACACACACA
>JABUIW010000032.1:4093740-4124182 GCA_013363375.1 Menidia beryllina | reverse complement strand
CAGCAAAACCACCTTTGTCTTGCCGCTATTGCAGCAGACATTTTACAAATAATCAAAGCCTTCATCCTCCTGTTCCCCATTACAGGCTTCATACTGGAGCCCAGACGCACTTCCATCTTATTATCGTGGCTCAATTGCACCTACTCAGAAATCATATGAGCAGCCTAGATTTGTGCCCAACTGATAAACCGTTATTTTCTTGAAAAGGAAGGAAGTGGTGTGTGTTTTTTCCGATTTTGCCCGCACGCAGACACACACCCACAGACCTTTATTCAACCGCTAATCGTCCAGGTAAAAGGAACCTGACTGTCTCCTCTGATCTGCACTTCCTCTTGTCATGAACCGTGGAACAAATTGACTCAGAATCATTCGGCAGACATGTGCATTCTCTTGGCTGCAAGCCTTCTGTCCCTGTGTTATTTGTGCGTCTATATTTTTATCCTACTAACAGATTTATTTTTTATGTCTCTTCCTCTGATGTCTTGGCGGCCTTAATGGAAAACTAACATGGATATCAAATTGCTTTCAGGGCCATGGTGTCTGAACTTTTAGTAATTTATATCTTCCTGGCGCCTCATGGAACATATTACTGGGCTAACAGTATTATGGTGGTAAAAATGGAGCTCCGAGAATCTTAAAAACAAGTTTTTTTTGCAAAGATTAAAAAATAATAATAATAAAAATATCTAAATCCACGAGAACTTAAGTCCCTCTCATGATTGAATGACTAATCTGAAACAAATTGGTAGCGTGGCTCACACCATGGCCTTCTCAATAATTTTTATGTGCTTGTCTGAAAGAAGTGACAGAAGCATTAACAGAAAAGCCACCAGTGTCTAACTGACTCAGTGCAATTGCTCCAGCGGACTAATGAAGCCATTAATAGAACATATTGCACGTAAATTTCATGTAAATATACAACGGTTGGTAAAAACATAAAATGATTTGAATTTTTTTCTACCTTGTATTTTGTCTCTTCTATCAGTATTGATCATGTTGCCTCTGTAGAAGCAGTAACCGCTGATGATCTATCACGCTGGATGGCGCCTGCCAGTCACGGTTCTCCAGCCTTTGGCTTTCTTGATGATAAATGTCACGTCTTAAATCAAGACATCGAAGCTCACGTTGCCTCGGATGCATCTGAGTCAATGCAGCAGCATATCTGGGAGAGAACTTGCCCGACAACCAATTTCCCCTAAATTGGTGTGTTTTTTTTTTCTAATAATTTCATACAGTTGAAAAAATATTCACATATATTATATTGTATTTGTGCCAGTTGATCTCTTTTAAAGGTTACCAACTGGAACATAAAGGCCAGAACAATAACCTATGCCAAACTGAGACACGAAAGTGTTTCGATTTCTTAGTCACCGATAGATGTTTATACATTGTAATATAAATAACCATGTGCTTCTTTAACAAAATGATTCTCTAAAAAGCCAGTCTGACTCACTCAACCCACACAGCATTTATTTGAATAATACAGTAAACCACTAAAAGCTCTCTTACTGTAAAAGGTCACGAGGGACTTCACAATCATTGGCTACTGACAGAGAAAAGGTTCATTGGCACAACAGAGGAGCTCAAAAACATCTTCTGTTTCATTTCAGAGAAGTGAAAATAAAATGCTTTTAGCACTGCTGGGATAAAAAAACAAAACAAAGAAGAGCGAGTTGGTTTTTTGTCAAAGCCTGGTGATGTATTTTTCAGATGTTAACCAGAAAAATACAACAAGTGCAGCAGTCACTTTTTTGGGGGGGGGATTTTATATCCTTCAAAGCCTGAGCATGTTGCCGTTCAGCCACTGGATCCTTCAGAAGACAATCTATTCCTTCATTCTGATGAAATGCTAAGTCAACGCTTCTACTTTAACTGGAATGAGGATGAGGTGGAGCCTCGACTAAATGTTGTACTTGTCATTTAAAGCAATATAAAAGAAATTTCAGAACTGTAAAGAATGTACCCTGGCTTTTCCGAAGCACACTCCCAGGCCTGAATGGCAGTGAGTGAGCAGAGATTTGTGCTGATTCTTCCCACATCTGCAGGGGAAACGACGGAGCAAGAGCACAGAAATCCCTCTGATCAGCAAGACTCTCTTAACCTTAACTGACTACACATTTAAAGTTTAGGAACTTAAAGTTACATATTACAATAACGTTGAGGTTGATTGAATGTCATGATTTACATTCCATTTTATTAGTATTATTCAATTAAATCAATTAAATTCCCATATGAATTCAAGATAAACATACGATATAAGGGGTTGCTCCTTTTCACTAGTCTAGCCAGAAGAAAAATTAAAGAAGGTATGAACCAAAGTTCAATCTTGAAAACTGATTCTCCATCATTGTATCATATATTTGTGTATGCTGCCAACTCTAAGTGCAAATGGCTGAGCGACCGTGGCTACTAGCTTACAAAAGACAAAACACAGGAAGACAAAACTGGACAATCGAAGGGTGGCAGTGGGGTTTTTAAAGGGACAAGCTGAGCTTAATATGTACATTGTCCTGTAAAGGCATAGTTTGCATCCATGCCTATGGACAAGACGTTACTTTAGCTCCCTCCTCTGTTCATTCACACGTTCCTGTGTATTCCTATTGGCATTGTAAGGAAAAGCCAGATGTATGATACGCAGCAGCTGTCCTGCTATGGAACACAGACAACATGACAAATGTTGAAAGTGAAGAAATTTTACCACTTTAGCATTTAAGATGACCTCTAAGGTTAGCATGTCCAACTCAACTTTTTAAGTTTGTCCACTTTCCCTCAGTCCATTTTAATTGGCTACGAGGACAGGTCAGTGTTTCTGGATCATGCTCACGGGTCTTCTTCTGGGCCTGAGAGAGATCAAACCTGAATCTGTGGATCGCGTTCTGCAAACTTTGGTCGCAAGTGCTCCTGCCTGCTATTTACAGTTTCAGCTGAGACCCTGAAAAGCATAGGCACTGAACAGTTAACTGTCCTCTGCACATATACCTTGTTTATTCTTTTTGTGATTTAGTGGACTGTAAATGATGGAATCTGTAATATTCTCCCAAAACGTCATTCAGAAAATTGCTCCACAATTGTTGGATGCCTACTTTTTGCAGTTTGCTGAACCAAAACAGCACATTTACTCTTTATGTACTTATTTGCATAAGTGGCTTTTTGTAAATTGACCTAATTAGTTGCCATATGTGCCCCAAGCTGTTTCTTTTTAGTACAACTTACTGTTCCAGTGTATCGACAACACACTCTCTTTCAGTGTTCTTTATTGTGTATGGTTTTGTTTGTATAAAATGTTGGTTTATGCGATGTTAAAATATCACTGCAGGTAGTTTCGATTTACCATTTAAATTGCATCATTTTTTTTCTTTACATGGGATAGGTTTTGTAGCTAATTCCGTATGATGCATTTCCCCTGCTCAGCAAAAAAATTATATCTTTTTAGATAAGTCTTGTAATCAAAACATTGAATGCCCTTTTGGACCATTTGTATGCAGATAAGAAATCATAATATCATATCAACATTTTGGGCAGTGACATACTGAGACCTCTGCACCACCAGATATGACCACAGCCAGACACAATAGCTGCCCTTATAAAAGCTAGCCTATAAATCCCGCCACTTGACTTAACACAAGGCTTTTTCTTTTCATATTTGTGATTTTTGTCCCCTGGTAATAAACCCCACCACAACAGAATGGAGGACAGTAAAACTGTGGTAACAAAGTATCAGTTAGTAGCTAATTGTAATTTTAATTGCCACCAGGAGCAGCTACGCAACCCATTCACTTTTGTTTTGTTGAGGTAGAAAATTGCTTTCAGCCGTTATTTTCCCCCACAGTTGCCACAAATGTGTAAACGTGTTTGCTAGGCTGCTCATTTCTTCATCAAAGTCGCAGATGTCCTCATCTGAAGCGCTGATTCTTTCTTGCATTTAATGTGTTCCTTGTTTTGAAAAAGTAGACGAGAGGGTTCGAAAAGCAGATGTTTTCAGAGACGTTGAATGTGTCTGCAAACCTTTAATCTTACATCTGAGCTGCAGATAACTGAGAGAGACCGATTTCAGAGGCAAGCGCACCACAAACAGAGTAAAGCGGCGTATGCGTTTAAAAACACGTGTTTTCTTATTTGGCCTTGAACCGTGCTGTAATCTGTAGATTTAATCTCTGCTGTCCTCCTTATTCCTCATCTCTCTTTCTCTCCATATCTTCTCCTCCTCCTATCTGCCGTTTTCCTCCTTCTCCTTTCACCTCTGTTGCTGTCCTCCAGCTGGCTAGGTGAGATAAGTCCTCAGTGCCAAGATACCCTCAGCTTATTGGCCGGATGATGGAACATAGGCCACCAATCAAAGGCTGCATCATTAGTCGTGGAGATCGTGAGCTTGACTGGGCCTCTTATCTGGTTTTACTGATCCTGCACTTTTCTCACCGATTTTACACATCCAACAACTCCCCTGAAAAATCACTCAGGTCAGGGTAGTCAGCCACCAACATCCATTTTCCCTCCCATTGGAGACATATTCTCTCTTCGAATGTGAATGAATCAGATCTGTGTGAGAAGCAGCTCCGAAAAAAAAGATTATTCTAAGGCTTTTGAATGTGCACACCAGGGTTTCTTTACTCTGTTTATAGCTGATAAAAGTGCTCGGTGGGAATTCATTTATCTGAACGTGGTTCAGAGTAACTTTATTACTATTCAACAACAATATCCCCCGTTCTTTTTTCTCCCCGGGGAAGAAAGTTGCCCACTCATTTTTTTGTCAAAGTTAAACATTGCCTTCCATTGGCTTGCATTATGATATATTTCCGGTTTAGACTGGCATGAGCGTTCTTTTTTCCATTAGAATGCAGGGGGAACAGTCACATTGCCACAGAAGAGTAACTAAGAGAAAACAGATAGAGCAGTGCCGTAGTCATAACGTCCCAGAAAGTCATTTGGGCGTCTTTACCAGTGTGGCACCTTTCCATCAACTTTAATGAAAAATCATCTTGGCTGCATGATCTTTCACAATCACTCCACTGAAGAAAGTTAAATCATTCCTCCTAAATGTATGCTGTTGTTTTGTTTTTGGTTTTTAAGTAGCTCTAACACCACCTACCAAATATACAGTACCATATCAATAAATAACTTAAGACACAGTAATATCTTCTTTTTTTTCTTCCCTAAAACAGAAAACAGGGTGCAGGGGTAAACATCTGTAAAAAAGATCCCTTTCTTTGTGTTGTTTTCTTTGTGAAAGAGTGACTGAAACCTCACATTTACGTGAGCGCAGACTCATCAGAGAGGGTGACACTGACAATTGTTTTGCTAAATGCCAAGTTACTTGCGTTAGACCTATTTATCTAAAATAAAAGTGCCTCTCGAGTAGATACAGACAGCAAAGAAGGACAAACCAGTGCTTTTTAGTATTTAAACTGTCATTACCGAATAAACAATCATTTGCTTCTTGGTGTCAGCCTGAAAGCACTCAGACAGCCCGCTTGAAACCCTAATTGCTATTGAGAAACAAGTACAGATTGCAAAAGGATACAGGAGGGATGAGTGCACTCTGGTGGTCCTTCATAGACCGTTTGCCTCTATGCGGCTTGAATTGTGAACAGTCCTGTGCTGCCATCCTGTGTTTAGTCCACAGATAGACGGGAGTGTTCACCGGCAGGGCCCCATGAACGGCACCTCGCAGTGTGTCCACCTCAGCCACCGTTCTCCTCCACACAGCCGAACAGGATGAGAAACGGCTCGAAACAGACAGAGGTTTGCTGGTCCATCGCCTCCCACTAACACGGAGCGGGCTGTCAGATTTATTCTGAAGGACTGTTGTGCCCCTGAGTCTGACCTTTTGTCTGTGAGCGTCTCGTCCGCCGGCTTCAAACACGATGCTATTTCCAGCAGAAAGGTTAATAAGAGGGTCTGGGCAAATTAGAGAAGGTCAAAGATCTGTTCATTTGGCGCAACAAGACAAAGACACAAACAACTGAACGGAAGCACGTTCCCGGCAGGCTTAATCAGGGTGGGATATGAAGAGCGTGGGAAATATACCGAGTGCAAACGGGCACTCAGACAAACAGGTGAGGCATGGTTTGAGGCGCTAAGCGAGCCTTGTGAAACTAGTCTGCTGGCTGTCGCTCGTTTGTTTGTGTGGGTCCTAAGAGAGCAGAGGCTCTTCAACGACGCAGCTCGGACATTCCGCCAGTTGGTGGTGCTGCAACGTCGTTGCTGAGCATCATGTGTGGTTTGTGGAGCCCATTCGAAAAGAAAAAGAAAAAAAAGTCGTCCGGTGATGTGGTGTGATGTCACACATTAACACAGCGTTTACCAGAAGCCTTCAGCTACCTTCAGCTCATATTTCTCATTAATTTAGAATAAAATAGTCATCATATTTTATCTTAAATAATAATCTTGCACACCATTTCAAAACAAGACAACAAAAAAAGACAGAACTTCACAGATTGTAAAATTTGAACAAAATAAGAGTTGCAAAAATATTGGCACCCTTAGAGGACCATACTTAATACTGAAAATGGTAAAAATCCTAACAGAAGGAAATGTAAACAGGATGGGGTTGTAGATTAGGGGGGGGGGGGGTCATATTCACTGTCTGATTGTATCTCAGCAGTTGAAGTCATGTTGAGTCATGCTGTTCTGAGATGAGCGGCCTTTTCTGAGAAAGACTTCCTCAGCAGCTGTCATCCGCAGGCTGCAACTGTAGCTCTGAGAAGACTAAAGGGTAAAGAGCAGCTGGTTTCATGATGTCAGCTGAGAACTAGGCGCCCCTAACATCACTGCTTTATTAGAGCATGAGGTGAGGTGCGGGGGGGGGGGGTCAGATGCAAATAATGGATGTGACCAGTCCACTACAGTAACTGCTTATGTAACAATTTTAAGTTCATATTCCCCATCAGAGAAAGCTTTACTTTTTCTACCAACCTGAATAGCAGCAGAATTATATGCCTACTTTATATGTGCTGGTGTTCTGTATGACTATTTTGTTTGTTTCTCTCTTTTGCAGTTTAAAAATGTTGAAATCATCCAGAGACTTCAGTGTTTTAACCGGAGGTCACCAACAAGCTCCTGGCAGACTTATGGATTCGTGGTTTAAATTTCCAAAGAAAAAAATTGGAAAAAAAGGCGAGGTCAATTTTAAACTTCTGAGCTTTTAATGAAAAATCCAAACCATGTACAAGTGGCACAGAACAGCTACCAGCTGCAGTTAAATGTTATCAATAATAGGACGTTATCATGGAACTTTCAGCGATGGTGAAAGTGTCTATTCATGGGCCCAGATGTGTACATTTTCCCCTCCATGTGTTGATTCAGGATTTGCCAAAATAAATCAAAATATGAGCAAGTTATTTTTCTATAAATAGTATACTGCAATATTTCTGCCTCCTTCTGTATAACTATACAAAGTGTATGTGTTAGCGGATCCATTTCATTTCTAGGAGGACTGAGATGTATGAAAACACATTTCCTGCCCTGGTACTCAGATGAACTGTACCACAGGGTTCTGAAGGAATTCCTGCGTTATACAGTGTCATAAGTTTCTGTGTATTTTCTGATTTTGTGTGACTAAATGTCGAGAGATGCTTTGAAACACAGGGCTTGTAACCTGCAGCTTGTAGCACAAATGCAGCCCTCCTGATTGCTTAGCCCTGAAAATAAACATTAAAGAAATTGAAAAGAAAATCAGTCATTTGAAGGTAGTAAAATTTTGGGTTTAAAAAAACGAAATGAACCATTTTGATTGCCTGCATTAAAAACTCATTGTGTCGTTGCTTTAAATTTGCTTTGCAGTCGGTTGTGTTTTTTGAGTAGACCCAACACTCTGTGTAGAGTCAGTAAATACAGTATAGGATAATATACAAAACCCACAACATAAAATGTTGGTAATCAATCACAGTCATCCTCTCATTGTCCGCAGTGAGCAGCTGTCCCGTGTCAGTGTTTGCTTTTAATCCCGTCTTTGCCATCAGCAACATTAATATTGATGACAGGGGGAGGCTGACTGAGCTTTCAGTCACTTTCTCTCCCCCTCCCTCCCTCTTATACCCGCACCCTGGAGGCGCACACAGCACCGGCAGACTGTCTCAGCTTCCGTGTGGCTCTCACGTCTCCGGCTCCACATCTGTTATCCTTGCCTCCTTTCTCCACCAGTGGATTTCTCACCGCTGCCTTGTGCAACATCGGTAAGAAAATACGCATGGATGTCATTTTTCTTTGCTTGTGTGTCTCTTTGTGCCTGTTTTTCTTGGACTCAGACAAAGGACTGGGGTGTGGCTGGATGGTCAGATGGTGGCTGCGGTGAAATTATATTTTTTAAACAAATCGAAGAAAAAAACGGGATGTTGGGGTTATTATGGCTGTGCTGATAAGGGGCAGAGTTTGGATGTTTGGGGTGAATTATTAATTGAACAGAGTGATAAATGCTTGGCAGATAGAGGCACTGTGTCAGGGCAAACGTGTCAGACTGCTGCTTTGGGCACCTGAAAATGCTGGCTGTGTGCCCAGCAAATCTAAATCCATACTAAAACGGATTTCATTTCCAGTCAGAATCCTTTCCCGGTAGCTGGGTTTGCTTATGACCTGCCGCAGCCTCGTGGGCTCGGACGGATCGGGGCGCATCAGGCATGACTGGGCTACTCTGTGAAGTGATTAGTCAGAGCTGAGCCGGGGTCTGACTGCAGAGCAGATGGGGAGCGATGCCTCCGTCCACCAGGCTGCAGGGGTGTATGCGGAGGGAGAGAGACAGACGGACGGAGGGAGAACGCGGAGGCAGAGAACAAAGACCTGAGCCTGGCAGAGGGAAAAGCAGAGACAAAGGAGTAAATATCAGACACATGCTAGCTACACAGACATGTGAGGGGCTGAAATCTAGACGGAGCATGTGTGGGAGGCAACAGCCACTCACAGGCAGCCATGAGAGACAGAGTCTGCAGGACACTCCCTTTAGCACCAATCACTCCTCAAGATGAAGCATGTTGCACATCAGACAAAGACTAATTGGCTTGTCCAATTAGGAGGCGAATTCTCTATTTGAATCTGCATGTGTAACGTTATGTTTTGCTGCATAATCAACCTGATGCTTGGCAGGAAAGGTCAAAGCCATGCGCTCAAAAATGTCTGTCCCATCGTTTACAGCCAAAATGTCTGACAAGCCCGACATGACTGAGATCGCCCGTTTCGACAAGACCAAGCTCAAGAAGACCGAGACAAAAGAGAAAAACCCTCTGCCTACCAAAGAGAGTGAGTGTCCCCTGAGTGTCCCCTGAGCCTGCCTGCCTGCGTGGTTTCATGAGCAGCTCCTTCATCCCTTGCAGCAATTTTCCTGTCAGTGCCAACTCATCATCACTCTCAAACAGGCTCAGCGAGCAGAGCAGCAGAAAAAAAGGAGAAGGGAAATGAGGAAAAAAGCAATGGCTCAGCATATCAACACACAGAACCCTTCTCCCATTATCACTGCAACACAAGCATGCCAAACCTCTCTCTCTTTCTCTTCTTTTCCAGCCATTGAGCAGGAGAGGAAAGGCGATGCCACACCTTGACCGAGCACACGAAGACAAGGAGCTGAGATGCCACAGCAAAAAGCACTTTCCTTTGATTATAACAGTATTCGAATCTCTTCCATCGTCTTCAGAAAAGGGTGCTCTCTTGGGCTCTCTGGGGTGCTATATGGGTATTTGGCATCCTCACATGGGGCCTCTCTTGCCAGTCTGAAAACTTCCGCCTGGGTGCCTGCCTTGCGTTGTTAGTCAGTTGCTAACATGTTTCCAAAATTGCCAAACTGGGGAGTGGTGTAGTGGTGTAGCACAGAGGGGGGGGCAGGCATCCAGGCGAGGGGAGGGTGGGGTCTGTCGTCAGACATGGGCACAATCAAAGTCAACACATGTGGGATGTTTTCTTAACAAGCTTTTTACTTTTCTTTATGTAATAAATATGAAGACATGGCAAAAGTCCTCTTGTCCATTCACTCCCATTTGCACTCTATGAATCGGGAAATAAATCCATTTAAAAATTCACATATACAACGCATTTATGAGACCTGGACCGTTGCAAGAAATGCACAGCAAGATTGAAACAGACAGTTTGCCTCACCTTCCTGTGTGGGTTTACCGAAGCCAAAAATGGCCCCCATCGTGTTTATTTCACAATTAGAACATGTGGCTGATGTTGAAAATGGAAAACAAACGCCCCAACATATTTACCACAACACTTCTGATCAACCATTGTAAAGAAACGTACAGACCATTGCATTATTTCATGCATTATAAACCTGCAAATGAAAAGTGCTGAGTCTGCTATCAATAAATAGGCAACCACTTTTTACTCAAATCTAAACAAAAAGAGTTTTAAGACCTCATATTATAATACTAACACATACTTTTTTTTCATTTTGAACAAGACAGTCACCTCTTTGCCTAACAACCCTGTTTGTGTTTGAGAAATGGGGGGGACAAGATTTCAGTAGGTTTGAAAGTGAAAGGGTTTTCTACTCTGCTGTTTTTATTAAGTAGTTAAACTGCCTGCGTTTACTTATTCTTATTTAAAAGAACACAAATGACTTTAAGCAAGGGGCAGATCTAGACAGCAGGCGGGACAGATGGTCACTAGCCCTTTTCAGCTGCAGTCTATCAGCAGCAGCTGGATTAGGTAAGAGGAGGTTAGCAAAAAATGGCCTTAAAGTACTGCACAACGACACCGTACAGTACTCTGCATGTAATACAGCATTATCAGTGCCCTCACAGGTGAGCAGGTTACCAATGCCATGGGTAAAATGAACCCTGATAGCATCATGAGCAAAAGCGTTAAACTGTTTACTGAAAACAAGCCAATCGGTCCATCTGATTTTGAGCTTTTGAGACACGTTTTGATTGGTCAGACCAAAGGTCCTGTCCTCAAAGCATCTTAAACAAACTCAGAGCCCAGTGAGATGAAACCTGGATCTTATTCATACCCACCTTTCATTTTATTCAGTAGAGTTTTAACTATGATTAGTGAATATTATGGCCAATTATGCTCAATGATTGTGGTTTGAGGAAGTTTCTCATGTGCTCATGTAGTTATTTTTAAAACTCTATCAGTATCCAGTCTGCTGCTGCCTGATGGCTGGACAACAACTGCATATTCAGTTTTATTTGTTGGCCTTGATACTTGATATGCAGAGCCCTTTCTGCACATCATCTCTTTGCACTAATGATAAATTATTAATCGTGGAAGGCTGACCTATTTGCTCTCACCATTTATGTGAGCATGATGAACCATTCCCCATCACTACATGACAAACACAGAAAGTTTTCTTTATAAAGTTCTGAGATGCTGAGAAAGCAAAAATATTTCCAGGCTTTATCGCCTTTCTTTTTAAAAGCACAGATTTTAAGCTTTAAACCAAAAATGTCAGTTTAAAACCACTTCCTCAAAGTGACGTGGGAAAATATATATCCAGTTAGGATACTTTGGTTAATTCATTTCTTCCAAAGTAAAGAGGCTAGGCTCAAAACTCTCAAAATTTTGAATGTTTTTCTTAAATCTGAAACATAGCAAATACATCAGCCTTAAGATAGGGTTGGGGCAAAATATTAATTATTTAGGCTGTATTTGTTTTCATTTTCACAATTTATCCACCAATAATAAAATCATTTGGATAAATAATTGATATCTTGGTAAAAAAATTGACAGTTCCTGCAAATCCATCTTAGAAAGTGTATTCAGTGAAGTGGGCCATGAAAGTTTTTGTTATTTTCTTTTTTTATTCTTGTGTGGATTTCTCAGCAACATAACTTAATCAGGTTACCTTTCCTCTTTTTTAAATCCTTCTTTTTTTACTTGTTTATGACTAACTATTATCGACTGATTACCACCGCTAATGATTTTATAATAACCTGATTTGCCACCCTAATTTGAGGCCCTACGCTGTCGGACAGGCTGGTGTGGCCGACTGGCGTCTCCACTCCTGCCACCCTGCCCCGGCCTGTCAAAGCTGCCACCTCCTGAGCCTTTAGTGCTCCGTTTCTCTCACCTCAGGCTGCTGGCCGTATATCAACATTCCCTGGACGCTCTAATGGGCTTCAAATGGGCTTGGGCTTTGAGCATTAACTTGTTTTTGTTTAGAAATGTACCAAACGTTTGTCTTACTTCACCACAGTGACCGATGTCATTAATTCTGATTATATTAATATCTATCTAATTACTCACTCATTACTGACCTGATAATAACATAAGCACCACCTGACGACCCTGAAAAGTTTCGATGTCTATGAGCCGTGCGCACTCATGCCGCGGACGCACGCCCAGTCAGAAAACTATTGTCTGCCGTTATTAGCCTATTAAAAACTGCTTTACGTTAAAAAAAAAAAAAAGCCATCACTAGAGCCCACATTACGATGTAATTACTACTTATGCTCAGCCTCGAGCTCAGTGGCTCTGGGTTTCAGTCCTTCTCCAAAATGAATGTGAGAGATATCTTATTAGTAAAGATTATCCTCACCCATTGAGTGGGGGGCCTCGCCCAGCCGTCCAGCTATTGTCCTGCACGTTGAGTGAATTGTTGTTTTAAAGGGTTTTGAGTGGCTTAGAGGGGATTTGACAAGTGTAAACGATTTAATTTGGGGGGGGGGAGGATCATGTTAGTCATTAACTCGGTAACTTTTTCTCACATTAAAACGCCGCTAAAGTATGAAATGGCAGAAACTGGCTGATGACAGCTGATGGCGGCGATTGTTCAGTAAAATCAGCTTAAACGGGTACACGCATCTGTGGTTCTATTTCTAAAAAACAAACAAACTCAGAAGCCGCGTGTGTTTTTTCTTTGGTCCGAAGTCACAAACCAATGCCTGGTCGCAGCGGTTTATCGCTTAAAATAAAACCTCTGGCGTGTTTATGCTCTTGTAAATTCCAGACTATTTTCACACCAAGTTGTTTCCCAGGAAAACATCTATTATCCTATTATCATGGCGATGCCAATTTCGCCGATGTGTGAGGCAGTATTTACATGACTATATAGGGTCGCCCATGAAACGCTTTAATGCTTTGTAGTCGCTGTGTGACCCCATGGGACACCGGTGCCATTTCCCAAAAGTTTCCACAGCGCAAGAAGCCTCGCGGAGCACAGCACCTTTAGGAAAATATGACTCAGTCTAATACTTATGCGATCTTTAATGTTTCGGGCGAGGATGACTTGCGTCTGGGATAGATGTAGAAAGGTGAGTGCGCAGAGTCCTTCTGCACTCCTGTTGAGGTCTGAACTTATTTTATATGTTTCTTGGATATAAATCATGTCAAATAAATAATGTGCGCAACCGTGTTTTTATTAAACGTTCCTATGGGCTGTTGCATTTAACGCGCTCGTTTAATTCCCTCCAAAAGCTTGCATTCGTGGGAAAGGCATATATGGATTAGAGCCTGGGAACGACAGGTGAATGAATGAGGGGCTGTTTAGCCGTCTGCGTCACTTCTTTGAAGTGCACTTATGCACCGACGGCCCCCAAGTGTCTATAGGACGCAGCAATTAATGTTGTGCTTGACGCTTTTTCACAGTGAAACGTTACCTGCGGGACAAATCTGTCAATCACAGGGGAGAGCATATAAATATCATCCGAGTGAAGCAAGGCAACATCATCAGTTGCTCTCCTGTCTCCCTGTCTGAGCACACATCTGGAATACAACAAGTGAACTACATTTTGGAGCACAGTCATGCGACCTCTGAATCTCCTCACGGCCATGGCCATGCTCTGTCATTTCCAGCCGACATCATCTTGGTATGTCTATGTTTTGGTGGCAATACTATTGAAATAATGTGGTATTTATCTTTTTTATGACGATTTTAACATGGACATCTTATTTTTTCTCTGAACAGGACGGTGAACAATTTCCTCATGACTGGACCAAAGGTAAATTACTGTCTAAATATGTAATATATTTCGTGCGTAAAACCTCCTCTTGGAGGCACATCAATCCGTTATTTCATTTTTTTTTTTGGTTTTGCTTTATTACTTAGAATAGACATAAATAATATGTCCAAATGACATGAATGCTTGCTTTCTTTCTCTCAAGGCGTTTTTGACCTATGCCAGCAGTGTGCAAGTAGGTGCGCAGAGTGGAATTAAAGAGTGCAAACATCAATTCGCTTGGGATAAGTGGAACTGTCCAGAGAGCACGCTTCAGCTCTCCACACACAAAGGCCTTCGCAGTGGTAAGAATTAGAAATAAATCTGCTAAATGTGAATGAAAAGGCATCTCAAGATGCAGTAGACTGGGGGAGTGTTGCGTTCACGTGTCAGCTCGTCTGGAACGCAAACTGGAAAACTCTTTTACGCACCTCATTACGCAGTTGTGGTGTTAATTTGAACGGTAAATCACACGTCGATGTTTGCTTTCTCTGTCACAACTTGTAGCCACCAGAGAGACGTCTTTTGTACACGCAATCAGCGCCGCCGGGGTGATGTACACTCTCACCAAGAACTGCAGCATGGGGGACTTCGACAACTGCGGCTGCGATGACTCCCGGATCGGACAGAGTGGTACGCTTGAGTTTTCTATCTGCATCTGAACTACCTGACATGGATAAATGCCTTGTACTTTGAAATAAGAGTTCCTTTTTCCATTCTCAGGTGGAAGAGGGTGGGTTTGGGGAGGCTGCAGTGACAATGTGGCGTTTGGGGAGAAGATCTCCAAACAGTTTGTGGACTCCTTAGAGGATGGGCACGACTCTCGCGCGGCAGTGAACTTACACAACAACCAGGCGGGAAGACTGGTAAGATCCGAAGCATTATTTCTCTTTCTAGCGGATGATTACGTGTGCCAAATAATTTGGCCAGTATTATTAAGGCGTTTCATCCAACCACTTTGCCACTCTCCTCCAGGCAGTGAAGGCAACAATGAGGAAAGCCTGCAAGTGCCACGGAGTTTCTGGAAGCTGCAGCATCCAAACTTGCTGGATGCAGCTGGCCGACTTCAGGGAGGTGGGGAACTACCTGAAGATGAAATACGCACACGCCAAGAAGCTGGAGATGGACAAGAGGCCGGTGAGAGCGGGCAACAGCGCAGACAACCGGGGGGGCCATCGCGCACACGTTTCGGAGCATCGCCAGAACGGAGCTCATCTACCTGGAGGACTCTCCCAATTACTGCGTCAAGAACCAGAGCCTGGGGGTGCAGGGCACGGAGGGGCGGGAGTGCCTGAAGAGCGAGAAGAACATGTCCCAGTGGGAGAGGAAGAGCTGCCGCAGGCTGTGCTACGAATGCGGCCGCCGGGTGGCGGAGAGGCGCGCTGAGGTGGTCAGTAGCTGCAACTGCAAGTTCCACTGGTGCTGTACGGTCAAGTGCGAGAAATGCACACATGTGGTCACTAAATACTACTGCACGCGAAAAGAAGGTGGGAGGAAACAGCATAAGCTTAATAAAACGAAGCGCAGACACTCTGCACGCAGACACTGAATCCATCAATGAACTGACTTTCCAAATATATAAAGAGACATTCCGGATTACACTAGAACATTGAAGAAAAGGGTTCAATCCAGTCCCTGAAGCCTCTTATTGCACTTTTGTCTTATTTACTGGACTATTGGTATTAATCAAGTTTTGTTCCCAAAGACTTTCCTCTCCAGCTCAGGCACAGTTTGACTTGATGGGACGCTTGATCAGTTTATTGCAGACTGTAACTCTCTGGAAATGGCTCTGGTGAAATGTCTTTAATAGTTTAAGTTTATTTTTATTGAAACTGTTGCATAATAAATATTTTTCTACAATATCAACGATCGCGTGCAGTTTTGTCAACGGGCCACATTCTGATTCCATTATTTTGGTGCCCTGCTGTCACACAGCCTTGGGAAAGAAACCAGATCCTTTGAAGTGCGCATATAGGCGTTTCCTGAACCGGCGGCCAATCAGCTCTGCTTTGGCCCCTCAACAAAGAACAAGAGTTCCATTTGTTCCTCAATTCAAATAAAAGGGAAAGTTTCAGCTCACCGGGCGAAAATACCTACATCTCCACGACGCAGAGGAAAATGGCGCATTCCTTATTTTGGCTGCCGTTATTGCTATTCAAAATGCAACCGGGGCATGCATGGTAAGATGTCAATATGTAGGCTACACATTGTTGTAATCTAATTAGAAGATGTAAACAATATCGAATAATATGTTTTCCTTCTGGTAGGATGGCCAGTAACTTTCTTATGACGGGACCAAAGGTAAATAATAGCGCTGGTTTTATCTTAATGGGATGTCAGGGTAAGGCATGAGTAAGATTAGAGAGTTATTTTACTTTCTGTCCTCCAGGCCTATCTCACCTACGCCAGAAGCGTGCAGGTGGGCACGCAGAGTGGGATTGAAGAGTGTAAACATCAGTTTGCGTGGGACAGATGGAACTGTCCCGATGGAGCAACCCAGCTCAAAGGACTCAGACTGGGTAGGACATCCTATCTGCTTCCATCCTTATGCGGACAGGTGTCAGATCGAGGAGAATCTATTCAGAAATAGTGCCTCAGGAGCTAAATTGAAAAATGCAATAAAAACAAAAACTTTCTGAAAACTTTCGAAACTTTTCAACTCAATTCTCGACACTTCCTCTGCACGTGTGGATAAGTATTCCCTCTTCTCTGCAGCCACCAGAGAGACGTCTTTCGTGCACGCCATCAGTGCAGCAGGAGTGATGTACACTCTGACTAGAAACTGCAGTATGGGAGACCTGGAAAACTGTGGCTGCGATGTTTCAAATAATGGGAAAATTGGTAAGTCTCATATTTCATATCTTTTTTTGTGGCCGTTTAGGAACATGACATGTAACCTAATCCTAATCCATAAACATTAAAAACTCCGATAGGCTATTCCTCCTGTAAGATGAGTGACAGATGTAATAATTTTGGGTGCAGGCGGTCGAGGCTGGCTATGGGGGGGCTGCAGCGATAACGTGGATTTCGGAGAGAGGATTTCCAAATTGTTTGTGGACGCGCAGGAGACGGGCCAGGACTCCAGAGCCGCTGTCAACTTGCACAATAACGCGGCTGGACGACTGGCAAGTCATTTTCGCACGACGCGTATACTAACGGGTAAAACTGTGAGCACCCTACTCATCTCCGGTTTCCAACAGGCCGTGAAGGCAACGATGAAGCGCATCTGCAGATGCCACGGGATGTCCGAGAGCTGCAGCGTCCGGACCTGCTGGACGCAGCTGTCCGATTTCAGAGAAATCGGCAATTACTTGAAGATCAAGCACGGCCAGGCGCAAAAGTTTGCCACCGACAACAAGCGCGAGAGGGCCGGGAACAGCGCGGACAGCCGGGGGGCCATCGCGGACGCGTTCGGGGGGATCGCCCAGACGGAGCTCATCTACCTGGAGGACTCCCCGGACTACTGCAGGAGGAACGCCAGCGCGGGGCTGCAGGGCACGGAGGGCCGGGAGTGCGTGCAGCACGGGGACGCGCTGAGCCCGTGGGAGAGACGCAGCTGCCGCCGGCTGTGCCACGACTGCGGCCTGCGGGTGGAGGAGAGGCGCACGGAGGTGGTGAGCAGCTGCAACTGCAAGTTCCACTGGTGCTGCAAGGTGAACTGCGAGGACTGCTCCCAGGTCCTGGTCAAACACGTGTGCGCCAAGAGGGACGCCGGAGACGGCTTCAGCCTGAAGCGGAGGCATCGTGGACCCAAATGAAGACAAACGAGGTTTTACGCGTCTGTGATCTGTTTACATACTTGCACTTTTCATCCTGTGTTGTTTCATTATCTAAACGTTTGAATGTATATTTATGAATGATCTTGGCTTTGTTTAATAAAGAGAAATAAAACTGCCCAAAAAAAGCTGTCAGGTCGTATTTCAATCAACAAGCAAAACTTGATTAGGCCACTCTGCCTCATAATTTCCCCAGCCAATTTATTTCTGACAGAATTAACAAACTTTGAATAAGAATGAGCTCAATACACTTCACAGAAGGATTACATGACCAACATGGCTCAGCTCAAAGCTAACTGAGGTGTTGATCCACTGTCACTTTGATGTCCCTGTGTATTGACTTCATTCAGAGGCCAGGGAGACTTTGAAAGTCAAATTAAGGAAGAATTTTCACCCCTAGAAGGAGATATTTGTCTTTATAATGCTGCACGACACCAGTGATTCCAGTATGTGTCACATCCCACAGGTAATGCAAATGTAATGCAATACACTCAGCAAACCCGGGTTCAATACTGGATTTGGGATGAGACAGCTTTTTTTTTTTTTATCAACCCCTCGCTCAATGAAAGCACGTTCATTTCTGATGTTATTTATTTGAAAGTAATTAGCTTTAAGAGGATTCTTATCTCTCTCCACCGGCCTGAAGGAGCCATTGATGGGCTTCCTCCTCTCCTCTACCCCCTGCATCTCCAAGAGTCTTCGTCTCAGCTGGATGTGTCATAAATCTGCCAGGGTCTCAGCTAAATGAGAGATGGCAGGGATATTAGCTTCTTATGGGGCCTGTGCCTGGAGGGGTTTTCTGGTGGGGGGGTTGAAAGAGATTGGGGCTTGTAACAGGGATGTTTTAGTCTTGCTGGAGACCAGTTTCTGTCAGTGTAATAAATTCCACTGATAATAAGCTGAATGTATAAAGCGAAAGAAAAAAAAACAATGTTACAACAGACAGAAACGAACTAAATGAACAGAATTAGTTGTAGAATGAGAAATAAGATGCAACAGATGGGCCGCAATACAGGTGAAATTATGAGATGACTAAATGGATACACGACTAAGAAAATAAACTAAATTTGACTCCTTCCCACACAGCTGTTTCCCATGCTGTCCTGCTGGGTTTTAATGAAGGCCTCACCCCACCTTCATCCGCCCCTTATCTCAGCTCCCCCCGAGTACATCACTGCTCCCATATTGTTCCCCACACCACGTGGCTCGGGACACGCTAGTGCACATCCTGGACCAATAGCCACTTATTTCCAACACTGTTTGAAGTCTGCAGCCATTCTGGTTGCTAAACATCTTTGACACTGTTTTGACTTAAACTGATCTCATGCCTCCTCCTCCTCAGTGGCTGTGCTGTGTCCTTTGTGGGACTGTAAGTCCCTTAATCAGGACAGAGGAGGAAAACCGGTTGGGGTGAGTGGGGGATATCCCACAGGGACCCCCCAAGGGAACTCATGTATTCACCCAGACAGGCCTGAGGGTCTGTGAGAATCTGAGTGTGATTGATCACCTCTTCTCCCTGCTGCCCTCCTCTGTCACCTGGGTGTGAGATACCAGGAGGCCTGACAACAGGACGGGCTGCAGCTGGGACACGAAACTGGACACGATCTGAGGAGTGATGCATCATATTCTGATATGATGTAAACACTCCTTACCAGCACGGCGGACATGACAGCGCAGGCCAGAGCATCCTCCGCCCTTACAGCTTACCGGTGAAAGCGTGTGCGGGTGTATAGAGGAAACAGGCAGCCTCCATGTCCACAAACGGCCACAGTCAGAGAGCGTGTTTAATTAGAGGTCAGTGTGACCACTGAAACGTTGTGTCTTCTGTACAACAGGTGAGAATATGACTCACTATTTAAGTGCACCTCTAAACGGATATTCATTTTAATTCCAGAAGGAAAGTCCAGAGGGGGGTGCACAGCTCTGTAAACTATGCACTTTAAAGAAACATGAGTCATGAATCACTCATTAGTCATGAGTGTAACTAAAATTCTCTCTGAGGACAAGGCGCTGAAATGGAATCCACAAAGTTTATCCGACTACATGAGAGGGATGAGTCAGGTGGGTAATGTTTCTAATAAATGCAGAGAAAACTTTTCATAAAGTTATAAAAGATGAAAGTACAGTTTTTGAACACTTAGAAGCAATTATTCTGGCCTTTTCATTTAGAATTCTAAAGCATACAACTTCAAATTCTGAAATGCATATGAATGTCTAAACCTAGACCAAACACACGATAAAAGCTACCCTCTACTGTGTATGAATTGTAAATATGTTGTCATAATGTTCTGTTTTGCTTTTTATTCTGGCTGCAGACCTTTCCAGCCACTTATATCAACACTGCAACTACACAGCAGGGCGTTCTTCTAAGAAACACTGACACTGGAGGCTAATCATGTTTTTTCTGTTTAAATAATGAAAAAAAATCCTCATAATTTCTTTCAGATAATACCTATTTAAGTTGTATAATGTTTTTTTAAACATGCAACTTTTTGGCTTTTAAAACACTGTGGGACTAGATTCAAACTTACACTGCCTAACACTAGGTGTTTTCACTTCTTCAAATCCTCAGCTGGAGTCATCCAGCACTGACAGAATGCTCTTAAAGGGCACTATAACTGGAGAAAAGTTTCTGGTATGCCAGCTAAAAACTCCTGCATTTCATTCTTTAACACCGTTGGCAACTAGTTTTCTTATTTGCATTTGCACGTTCCACTCTTCCAGCAGAAGACACTTCGTGAGCCTGAAGTGTTCCCACACCCTCATTAGTAGTGTCCCTGAACTACAAAGGGCTGAGAGCAACCACAGTGGACAGACCTATGAGGGGAACTACGAGCTGCAGACCTCTGCATACACGACTGAGCCCCCTAAACTGCTCAGAGAGGCCCGACGCCAGCGCAGCCAGAGAGGTAAAGCAGGGAGACTGTGACAGCAGGAGCGGCTGTGCAAGCAGAACAGCAAACACATGAAAAACGGTTTCATTTCCACAGCCTGCAGAAAGAAGTTCAAAACCACACATGACCTCAGCCAATAAAAAATGCTCTTATCTCTCTAAAATCCCTCAAAGCACCCTGTGAGTGTGCATTTCATCCCAGCAGAATCGCTCACCATTACAAACACAGGTTCTGAGTTACAATTACACCCAAACAGCAAATGCACTGAAGCATATTTTCCTACTTTCTGCTCGCCATTCTGATTGAAAAACTAACAGGATGCCGTTGCCTGCACCACTGGTGCCACATCTGGGGTCTGGTGTAAAATTGGGTATGTGCTGCCTGGACATGTCTGACGGCTGTGAAAACGTTGTTTGCTTCTGTCCAAACTCATCACCAATGTCCACAGGAGGGCGGTGTTGCTACAGGTCTACTGCCTCAACCCCAAGCCCATGTGCACAGAGGCGTGCCGAAAAGGTAGCTCAACCTCAAAAATGTGTGAGCCTAGCCTCCTCTGCTCTGGCTGTTGCAGTTAATTAGGGTGTGTTCTATTTCTTCTCTGCCAGGGAACTCATTCCAGCCCCTCTGGAACAAACTGAACCTTTTGGGGAAAACAAATCAATACCAGGACAAAAACAGGTTAAGCAATGGTCTCAGTTCATGCCTATTAAAAAGAAGAATGTGGGAGTCATGGTGGGAGCCTGAAGGTTCCACACAGGGAGCACCTTCAGAGGCAGAACAGCAGATGGCAGTATTGTTACACACTGAACCAAAGAAAAGAAAACTAAAGAGACTGCCTTTTAACACGATAAAGTTACATTTTTAAAATTCTTTTCTCATCTAAGATACATCTTCTACAACAGAATAGATAGAAAGGGAGCTTTATTTGATCCTCTTTTGCTATGTTTTGTTTATTTTCTGTTTGATGCTCTTTCTACTATCACAATGGATACAGGGTTTGGATCCCTGCTGGTAAGGCTGAAAAGTAAGCGGGGATCAGGCTGAAGCCATTATCACATCTTGCGGCATAACTCAGGAAATATTTCATACTGACTTGTGCATTGCTGCGTCATTAGGTCCCCATCATCTCCAGCATATGTTGCTATGCTAGAGTTTCCCTGGGGTGAAGCAGATGATTCTCCCTCACACAGAGACCCTGCTGCTGCTCATTGATGCCACAGATTGAAGCTCCCTACATCAGCCCCAGTTTATTTTGCGGCACCCTGCGGGATTCACCTGCAGCTCTAAGTGGGTGTTTTTTCACACCTGTGTGTGTACTGCATGCTCATTTGGCAATGCATTTAGATTGTTTTAAATACACCCAAACTATTTTTTTCACCATTTCAGAAGGGCATTGTTATCAAATCATTCTTTTTTGCTACCTTTACTACATGTAGTGAACACAATGAGAGAAAAAGAAGGATTTTCACAAAACTGAGTGCCTGTTTAATATTTTTAACTATCCACTGCAGACATGCAGCATTGCATCTGTCCCTCAAACCTCGGTTTCAGGTCCGGGTGGAGGGTGGGGGGGCTGCTGCCTCACTGCGTCTGAGCTCTTCTTAAGAAGCACCAGCTTGTCCGGGTGGCCAACACAAACAATCAGATCGCATTGCATCAGATGGGTTTGCACTGTCAGCAGAAAGAAAATATCTTGTGTACAACTTGTAGATTCATCTAAAACTCAACACCCAGGGAGAAAGTATATACATATATATACACATATATACATACACATATTTACATATATAGTACTCATACTGTAAATAGAAGATGTTATGTATATGAACTCCAGTAATTTAAAACTGGTGTTGATACGCACTTTTAGTTAATGTTAAACCATCCCAACATTTTTTTTTTAATTCGTTATCACCACAGAGAGGGAGAGGCTGTAAGTTTATATATTTGACATACCACTCAAAATCATCGCTGAGTAGTGAGGGAAAAAAACTGAAGTGTTTCACACCACATCAAAAACCATGCTGCATATTAGGTTTACAGTTATGTACCTTGATACTTGATTGTTTGTTTCCAGGCTAGGAGCCGTTCAACTGAGCAGACAGTTAGAACTGAGATAACTGTCCCCCATGGCAGAAAAAAACTGCTACATAATGCCTCACATCAGATTGCCTGACAGACAACTGTGTGTGTGTGCGTCTGTGTGAAATTCTTCAGTTGCTCCTATCCATTTATCAGTAAAGCAAAATCTGACAAACCTCATGTAGCTTCATGTAGGTCTAGACCGCTTATACCTACAAGCAAGGGTAAGCCGGTGTATCCACTAATCTACTTTAAGCTATCACATTTCAGATCTATGACAGCAGTTCCGTTGTGTGTTTTGCATATCTCAAAATGGATGCATCTCGACATTGTGAGGTGTTATGGGAGTGAATGAAATTCACACTCATACGTACATGCTAGTTGATCCATGCAGTTGGACAAAGAGTCCAGCCCTCTCAGGATGTTTTCCAGATCAACACAGTTGGAAGAGATGCTTTGTTCGGCTTCTTTCTCTACGTTTTCCATCTGTAAAGTGACAAAAAATAGTTTGTACCAACACTGAAATACACACAAACCTGACAGAATTTAAATAAATTTCAGAAAACCTAAAACCATATGATTTGCTCCTTGTTTAGAATAATAATATATGCCTTATAAAAATAACAGAACACTTAATTTGATTAAACTTGTAGTTCTTTATTGAATGAAACAGAACAGAAAACATTTTTCATTAGGAAAAAACAAAAACCACGCAAGGGTACAAAAATCATCGATTCTCCATGTGATAATCAGATCAGCAGTAAGTAGTCCAACAAATAACAAACATGGATTACAAACAGAACAATGCGAGGTGTCGCAACAGTGCTTTTCAAAGAAAACTCTGACAACATAAATTACATTTAATATGTTGTTAGGCCTCAGTGTCAGGAAATGGGTCAGTCTTTAGCTCTTGGATTGGGTCTCCACACACAGCAGCTCTGCATTTCTGATAGGCTTCTTCCAGCTTCCGCATGGAGGCTCCCAGCTCAGGATTGGTTCGCAGAGCCACCATGTCGTAAACCATGTAAGCCAACTGCACTGAAGGTGACCAAACATACAGCGTTCAGACGGTGTTCACGCAAAGTCCAAGTAAAGACTGTATCTCCGCAGAACATCACGTTAAATCCGACACCGTGTCTTCATCAACCACAACATCAAAACATACCTGAAATATTCTCAACGTCTTCTATCATTATCTCCAAATCCTTGTTCAGTTCCAATATGTCGCCGCTGCTCTGCGGTTGCTCTGGGACGGAGGATGACTCAGCCATCTAAACTTTAGACGGGGATACTGCTGTAATGACTAGCTAAACGAATTCTTAAAAAATCGCAAAAAGGGAACCTGGTGGAATTAAGTAGTTTCGTGTCATTACAACAAAAGAAAACGTTAATCTAAACAGCTTCCGTTGTATTAGCAAGATATCTTGAAATGCTAAGACGGAGGCGCCACGCCTTTCGAGTTTTTCTCCTGTCATTTGTCATGGCGTGACAAAACACCACATCAGTTTTGTTAATATATACAATAAAACTTTACAAACACTGAAAACTCGAAAAACTGATACCTCACCTTCAGAGAGTGTTTTACGGTGATGCAGGTGAACGTGATGAAAGCTGATTGGTGTCTCGGTCTAAGCATAAATTATTTGTATGATTATTTTAGTATAATAAAATACTGTAAAAGTTTAATAGAAATAATATAGCAATATCAAAAAGAATTAATGCAAGTTAAGACCGAGAAGTGTTTCTTTAAATATAATGTAGACATATACGATTGTACCGAAACATACGTCACTCTGTGTTGCATGCTGGGATGTCAGCGCCATTTTGTAAAAAATATCCCTTATCAATGAGTAAAGGCCAATTTCGGAATATTGTTTGATTTGTGTCACTTGACTTTAGCAACGAACTCTAACGTGGCGGAACTGGATTGGCGTGGGGGAAAGAGGGCATTTTAGAACTGCCCTTATTTTGCAACATGTTAACTAGTGTTTTTGATAAAACTCAGCAGACAGACGTGCTAAAAACGTGGTCAGAAGGGTTTGATAGAACTGAATAACGTTTCAAAGATTGTTTCTTCAGTTTGAACTCAAAGACGAGATCTTTAAATGTATATAAATTGCACGTGAAGGAAAATAAATTTAAATTGCATTTAAATACAAAATTACTGCTTTGTTTCTTCTGACTGTTTTATTCTTTGGAAGAATAAAAACTATTGATAAAAAGGAGCAGATACATATTGTGCCCATTTTTTATAATTTTGCTGATTTAATTAGTAGTATTTTTATCACTCAGGTATTTGCACTATTATCATTTTAAAAAAATCATCCTAAAGCGTAAGCAGCAACTAAATGATTAAAATGAATCTGCGTGGTTAGCATGTACGCAGAAACTTTAAGTAATAACAAATGGATATGACATTTATTATGTTCCCAGAATTATATAAATTATGTTTATAATTAAACACAGTTAAAACATAAAAATAAATATTTTGTTTATCAAGTATATATCCCTCTTTCAGTCTCTCTCTCTCTCATTACGGTAAATATTTGTTTTATATAAGAAGAGAGAAAAATATTTAATCTTCTAGCAAGTGAACGTAAAAATAGTTTTTAACTCTTAACTCCACCTCAATAAACAAATTAATCAATAAAACTCTATCAATTCATTCAGTTTATGACTAACTGCTTGAGTGGGAAATTGCTTAAATGACAGTGAACACAACCCCTGGGGGTCTGAACTAGCTGACAACAGGAGAAAAAAAAGAGAGAAACAGATAAACCTCTCACCTGAGAGGACAACCAATCAAAATCTCCAAGGGGTGTTTCCAAGCAGAAAGATAAAGCAGGTGTGACGGGTGACATCAAGGGCAAACAGACAAGAAAGGAGAGGTGAAGAATAGCCCACGACTTTGAAGCTCAGAGAACCTTTTTTTTGTTATTGAGCTCACATTGAAAAACCGACGAAAGGACTGAAGAAAAACGTTTTTGGGACAAACTTCAAGATATTAGCAAAGATACAAAGGATAGCTAGAGCTGAACAGTTAAGAAGAAGCGAAGAGGGGAGAAAACAGAACAATGTCTTCCTTGGAGACCCAGAGCCAGTCTCCTCCTCGATGTGGTCCACAGTTCCCCAACCTCGGTCAGGAGCCTCCTGAACTCAGCATGTATGGTGACTGCTACTACCCTCCTCCCTCACTGCCGAGTCCGCAGCGAACCACCCCATCCTCCTATGACCTCAGCGACTATGCCTCGTCTTCCCCGAACCCATATCTGTGGTTCAACAGCTCCGGGATCAACACACCATCCTACCTGTCTACAACCGTGCCGCCTGGTAATCCAGGCCCTCCCTTTGTTCCCCAACACTATGGCATGCAGAGGCCTTACCTAGGTCCACCTGGGGCTGGAGGACCAGGAGGGGAACTAAATTGGTTTTCTCTCCCCTCACAAGAAGATCTGATGAAGCTTGTCAGGCCCCCTTACTCCTACTCTGCTCTCATCGCCATGGCTATCCACGGGGCACCAGACAAGAGACTGACGCTGAGTCAGATTTATCAGTATGTGGCTGACAATTTCCCTTTCTATAACAAGAGCAAAGCAGGCTGGCAGAATTCCATAAGACACAACCTCTCCCTTAACGACTGCTTCAAAAAAGTACCAAGAGATGAGGACGATCCAGGTAATACAATTAATTCTTTTTCAGTGTATTTCTGCTTTTAAGTGTATTGCCACAAGCATGTGCTTACGTGAATATTTTATTTTTAATTATTCAAACCTAAACTCAATGTCATCCTGTAGGTAAAGGTAACTACTGGACTCTTGACCCAAACTGTGAAAAGATGTTTGACAATGGGAACTTCCGCCGCAAAAGGAAGAGAAAGTCTGACTCCCTATCTGCTGGTGATGGCAGTTCAGGGGCTCCAGAGTCGGGAGACAGTGAGAGGGGCAGCCCCAAGCACCCTGCCCTTAACATGTCCCCGGCACCTGACAGGGTTCCCTCCCCTTCCATCACAGGCTCCACACCGTGTCTGAACAGCTTCTTCGCTGAGATGTCTACAGTTACTCCTGGATCGACAAATGAGGTGGGGGTCGATGGGTTGAGCAGGCCGTCGCAGATTAACCTCGCTCTGGATGGCCCTCATAGAACCCCACAGCCAGGAAGCTTTAGCTGCTACTCTCCCAGCTCAGGTGGCCCGGAGTGGGTACCACAAGTACAAGCTCCACCTGTGCACACCTCCTCACCCAGTCATTCTTCTATGGGCTACTCAAACCCCATCCTGAGTCAGTACAGTGGGTCAGCTGGGCATTTCTATCCCACGCTGAGCTCCACAGGAATCATCTATCATCGTGAAGGAACAGAGGTTTGAGAAGACATCCGAGGGCGGAGGAGTTGTTTGATAAGACTGCTGAAAGGACGCTTCACCTGTCTGATCGTAGCTTTGTTTAAGATATGTTCTCCCGTGAAAAGCAATACACACAGAAAAAAAGGGAATGTTTGCGCTGACAGAGACAGTTGAGATCACTAGCGTGTGACAGTGTGGTATGGCTGTGATTCCCACAGGAACAGCAGAGTCAGCTGCAGCAGCCGCCGACCATCCCTACCTGAAACCGCAGTTAGGTTCCCTATCAGATCCTCCGTCAGCTTTTACTCTAACTTAAGCTAGTCTCTATCAGATCTGACTCATTATTAACAGATCCTCAAACAGAAAAGCTGACATCAGGCGATTCCACACCGCTATCTGTGATTATTTGATGGTATCAGCTAGACAACGCACAAACAGCAGATTTAGAAGAGTGCTTTAAATACACTGTCAGCACCGTGCATGTTAAACTGAGATGCGCGATTGAATATGTCTGTCTTAATGCTTTCAGCATTGGCACCCGTCAAAAGTAAAAGATAGGCTTCCTTTCAGGGTCTTGTACAGAATTCAAACAATCTAACTTAACTTACAGACTGTGTATATAGTGTGGGATATACAGGTTGCAATCGTGCTTTGAACATAGGGGTATGTGATATGAAATGTTATACATGATTGTTGGTTTTAGTTACAACTATTATTATACGACATGGATTTGTAATGTATAATACTGCTTATGTTTATGTGATATGGAATGTTATACATGATTGTTGGTTTTTAACAACTTTTATTATTATTATTATTATTAAAAAAAAAGGATTTGTAATGCATGCTACTTGCCGGATGTTGTGTTTCTGTTTTTGTATGTGAATAAAAGGTTTTAGAGGAACAGTTTGAGATCTCACATTTTGTATGAAGATTAATGTGTAAGGGTTTCTGGGACCACCCCACACCCCCACGCACAAAAAAGTGAGGGGAAGAGAAAGTCAGAAAATAAACATTGGCTGACAGATAACAGACATGTCAGGATGAAGCGATGACCAGTAGTGTGGAACCAGCATGTCAGTGTAATCCGATTTTCGTGTGATGGATAGTTAACTGATTCTCCTAAACAGTGAAAATCTGCATTCCCTTCCCATGCAGACCCCCTTTCTGTGAAACACTAAAAACCCTTGATGACACACTGCACATAGATAGTGCTGACTGAATACAGGGGGGTCCAACTGTGAAAAGAAGCAATTAAGATGGTGTTGCCTGAAAAACCAAATGGATCCTACTCAGTACATTTAACAAGCTGGTCCCATGTAATTCTTCAGCAAGTTGCTCTGTAAAACAGTTCAAAATGATGTAACGAATAGACAGCTGCAGGCACTTAACAGCGTTAAAAGTATAAAAATCAAAAACAAGTTTATTAAGAAATCCACTGTAAGCTTCCTTTGACCACCAGCCACACAAAATTAGTTAAGAGGAGATGAGGTTCATCTAAAAAGCTGTACACAAGTATAGCTGAAAACAGCTGTAATACACGTTTTTAAGAATTTTCAAAGTGAATGTGTTGAAACTATTTGGTTGCAGGGTTTGATATGTGTCTTGATGTGGCAAATCAGTACAGCAATTAAACATCTTGTTTGTACAGATGTTTAACATCAGTCTGTAAACTGGATGTGCTGCCAAATTTAGGCTTTTTGATAATCAGCCACTGAGGGCTAATCCAGTTGAAATTGGTGACTACTTAAACTAAAGAAATGAGCTGAGAGTGATGAAAAGAAATTCTTGAATGAGGGGGTGACATCAGTATACACTCTTTTTACAGATGTCACCCTTAGGCCTTTATTTACCCTGAAACAAGGGCAGCATGACAGCCATTTACACTAAACACAAAAGGACAAAGGGAGGAACATTTTGAAGAGAAGACAAGAAAGTGGATGAAGTGGAATTTAACATCTTGGCACTAATAGCAAGGCGTCTTAGAGGTAGGAGGTCAACCTGTCAAAATTTGCATAACTGATTTCGTAACAAGGGACGAGGTTGTGTCTGGATGGATCCTAAAGTACTGCCTTATTAGTTGCGTCAGACCTGCAAGCATATCTGATTGTAAAAAGTGCTGAGTCACAGAGCAGCAATAAACTAAAGTGAAGCTAAATCAACTTTGAAGGGAGCATTTAAAACAAGTCAAAGGCGAGAATAATTGTGAGCAATTAGAATATTTTAACTTTGCTTGATGTGATTGTTTTAACTTTCACACCAGGTTTGAGACATTTTTTAAAAATATGGTTCATTATTGGGCCAACTGGTCAAAGGATTTGATTGACAACTGTGCACGAGTGCCGAGTCATAAAGATTTAACTGTGATAAGAAAGACACTAGACTGAGATCTGAAGCGTATAGTTTATTATACCTAAAAAAATAGAGTGAAATATTTGTAAGGTAGGAAAAATAAAAGGAATAAAACATATGTCACTGAATCGGTGTCCTAACATGTCGTGACCCCACTGGCACTTAGAAAAAGCCAGTGCAGTCATTTACCCATTTCTCCCTCATATCAAGTTCAGACTTGGTGCTGACAGGTAAAAGATGGCGTTTGAAGATCAGGGGAGGTTTTGCACTTAATCGATGAAGCACAAACTGTTCTCTGCCAACAGAAACATTTTGGGGCTTTTGTCTCAGACACTTTATTAACAGACTCCTATTTTTTGTTTCAGCATTCAGACAGTTTCAGACTGATGCAAATCTTCAACAGTTAATCACACCTTGGATGGGGACGAAAAGTTCAGTTGGAGACTTTGGTGTTTCAGATGCAGGTTTGCAGATAATAAAAGAAAAAAAAAGATTTACTTCCTGAAACCCAACTCAATTTGCTTTTTTTCCACACAAGATCTGTCAGTATCTCGGAACTCCCCGTGTCATTTTGTTTATATATTACATTTTTTTTTTATGTGCTGAACATTTTCTTTTTGTGAACAAGTAAGGTCATGTACAGGCTGTCCAACCCCATAAAATCCAGTCATGTTTCTTTCCTTCTGGCATATCTTCCAGGGCAAAACAACCCCCCAACTGTTTCACGTTCACAGCCGAATTTTTGCAGTGCTTATTGTGCAAAACTGAGACTGTTGGGCGGTTGCAGCGTAAGGCAATCCATACGTGTTGCAAGACAAGCTCGCTCCTCTGCATAACGAAATATGTGGGGCAGGTATAGTGCAAGGTAATCCATATGTTGTTGGACATGCTTTCTCCTCTAAGACAGAGGGATCCCCAGCACATCATCCATCAATCATGTGTTACTTTAGCTGCGGACACTGCTTGCCTCTGGCAGTAGAATTATTTCTTAACAGAGTGACATGATTAAAATCTATAAATCCTCATCTCCACCTGCTGCCTGGCTCGTGGCAGTCTTCCACACACCTGTCGAAATAACGGAACACACCCGCACACACACACACACACACACACACACACACACACACACACACACAC
>JABUIW010000032.1:4059524-4093730 GCA_013363375.1 Menidia beryllina | reverse complement strand
ACACACACACACACACACACACACACACACACACACACACACACACAACTATTTGCGTGTGTGTGTATGTCTTGCAGTCCAAGCAAGTGTGTGATGTTTATATTGTAAACTCAGAGAACGATTATTCCTGTGTTGGTGTGCTTGAAAGATTTGTGAGTGTAAGAACTGTCCTGATTATAGATTAGTAAAGCAAGTCAAATCACGCCTCAGAGTGCATCTGATTATATTCGCTAGATCGTATGTTCAAGTTTATGTCCTCAAGAATGCAGGGATCCGTCAGGTCACTGAGGGTGACTTCTACCTGAGGAAAAGACAACTTTCCTGGTACCGGTTCAACCCAAAACACACTCAAGGACACACACTCGCACACCACCCTCTGTATTTACTAAAACAATGGTGCCCTATCAGGCCTGTTTAGTAAACGTTATGAAGGAACGTCAGGCCTGGAGACGTGTCGTCATGCCCACTGCCACAGCAATGGATAACCAGCTCAGTGTTATCAGTAAACATCCACACACACTTCAGACACACGAGCACAGGCACAGAAAGAAATGGGTTTCCACCGGTTTGTAAGTCACTCAACAGCCTTTTAGTTTCCTTTGCTTCTTTAGAGGTCAGAGAGAAGCGCCAGACTGTGCAATCTCCTCTACACCAGAGCTGGAGTTCCAGGCAGATGATTGGAGTCCAAGAAACACTTCATGACCTTTTCTTTTTTTTTACTGTTAGAAAAAAAAAAACGATTAGGTGCACAGGCTATGTCTGACATCCAAGAGCCGCAGACATCTGAAAAAAGTCCGAGTTTGTTAGAGGTCCACATGTTCTCCATCAAAAGGTTCGAAACAGCTTTGGCTCCTCAGCTGTAGAAATGACAGTCAATCCCAGTGTGTTAGAGTCTAGGGAATAAGGCAGTGTGTGATCTCCTCTTCCTAAACATGGTTTATATAGAGGTTTTTTTAGGGAAAACTTAAGTTTGAAGACAAACACAGAAAGCAGTGAGACAGTGTGTATATATGAATCATTCCTATTTTACCCTAAAATATTTCCATGTCAACATGCAGTAAACATGGCGAAATGAACGGGGCTTTTCAGGGAGGGAAGGACGGGAAGGAAACAAGGTTTAGGATGGAATGGAATGTCAATAGGTACTCAATGTATCCAATATGAAAATATGAATATTACAAATAAACAAATGAATTTTTTAAAGGTAATAGCTATGGTAGAAATAGGTATGGTCATTCTTGTCATGATTCCTTTAACAAAGGGATTCTGGACAGACATGTAGAATCAAACCAAGTGGCAGAAGTTATTCATTCTGAGTAGAGCCAAAACATATTTAGATCTGAGAATGAATTCCAGGCACACACATTTCAACTGGTTGCAGTCAGTATGACAGGGCCAACCTGACTTATCAGCACAAATAATGCCCGTGTTTCCATTAGAATATATATATTTTCCTTTTTTTAATCGGGGGGTCTTCTGAGTCACTGTCAAAATCTATATTCTAGTAGTCTTTTAAAAGAAGATGAAATATTTTGTTTTTCTTGATTGATATATTGTCAAGTCCCCCCATGACCCCGTTGGGAATAAGCGGTGCAGAAAATGGATGGATGGATGGATGGATGGATGGATGGATGTAGATGTTTTTCATTTATTTTTATTTTTTCAATCAAACTAAAGTTCATTAATATTCTATCTGCCTGCCTTGGTCATTGAGTTGGCTCTCCCCCCACCTGACTGAACACTATGGAATGTCTTTATGTGCCTAAATACATCAATATTGAAGTTACGTCGCTTAACCAGCCAACCATAATAAGGCAACCAATCAAGTGCAGTTTCTGTTGTTCTTAAGAAATTTCAGCTAATATTATTCCATCTGAAGTGAGATGTGAAATTCCCTTTTGAGTGAAAGCCCCATCTGATAGCCTTCAAGTCAGCAAAATACCCCTTAATGATCCAAGAGGCTGCAATTTAGGATGCAGGGTGAGAAGTGTAGCTCTTTGGTAGGCATTGCACGTTCAGAAAGGTCAGAAGGAACTCCTATTTATTACCCCTAATCTAGTATGAAACTCTACAGGGAGTGTGAGGAACATGCAAATTGTGTTACATCGTTTACATAGTGTGTTGCTCGAAACGACTCCAAAATAAACGACAATCTAAATAAAATAGACACTGCTTATCTGCAGATGTTGCGTTTAACCAGCAGACATTAACTAGCCTTTAACAATTTTTCCCCAGACAGCCTCATGCTGGGAATGACTATACGCATGCTCATTAGGATCATGAGTGCTTTAATACAGACCTGAAATATTTAACTTAATTTGAATAAGGCAAATCTAAACCTGAATGGACTTCTATACTGACATTTGGGGGAGAAACTGGGATTTTTTTCTCTTATTTTATTGTTAATACTTGTGGTGCCCATGAAAAAAGACTGGGCGACCACTTCTTGCTCATCTTAACGCTCACACAGAGTGCAACGTAGTTATTAAAGTATTTCACACAAATAACACTTGGCTTTCTTAAAATGCTACTAATTCACTTCACAGGTGCACAGAAGGGACACCACTTATTGTAATAAAGCCTTCAGTGCGAGACTGAAGGTGCCTGCAATTGTTTACATGTCAAATTCTCCTTATTAACAACAGGAAATATCATAATGAAACTGCGGGTCTTACATGCTCAAATGCATCAGATGCGCACATTTTCTAAGCCCCCATAACCCTCCTTGTGTTATGACACACTGCTCTGACTTCAGTCTCAAAAACAAAGCACCTGACTGTACTGGTCTAGCTAGATGGGTATCGAGGGAGTTTCCAGTAAGTATTTAAAGGCTTAAAAGAAAATGCCTCAGACATATTGAGATTAAAATCCAAATTCTTAAAGATAGAAGTACCAAAAACAAGGCGATATATTTTTTTCCCTATTTTTGCATGTCTTGCCAGAGTTTAATGTTGCACACCTGCACCCGGTTTGGCTAAGTTGGCAGACGTACAGCATATTCATCATTACTTTGACAACAGAGCCGCAAATTGATTGCATTCAATGAGCTCATGTGAGATGCACATGGGAGTAAAAGTAAAATGCTCAAGATGAGTCAGATCATGAGTGATTTTCAATAAAATGTCAGTGGGTAAATGTCTTATTTTCTATGCAGATGAGTACATTAAGTGTTAATACAAAACCATGAGTAATAGATATTTTCTTAACGCTAAAGGCTTTTCAATAATCAAGTTGAGGAAATGACAGCTTCTGTTATTTGAATCATGTACATCCTTGAAGAATATTAACTCCCCTGCCAGTATTGTTTTGGAGTTCTTGCGAGAATTCAGAGTTCATGGAAAAGTGATGCTACACCCATTACAGCAAACTGTTTCTGTTTTTGTCATGCTGGACCAGTCAAATGACCATGTATCTGAAATGGAAAGAGACCATCTAGTGGTCACCAAAAGTACTTTTCTAGTTTCCAAAGCACTCTAGTACAAGGGCAGACAATCTAATGTATTGAAATGCAACGTGACACTGTGGATCCTGCGATACTGTGTAGTTCTTTAATGAAGGTGCAAAAGCCACCAGATTCCCATGAGTCCACCTGCTTTCTCATTAACTTGCCTACAAAGGGCAGGGTGAGAATCAATGCAAAATTAATTGCCATTTTGCTGTAGTGAAATACAGATTTAACACACAACTAATTTACAGGGGTACCCAGTCCACTGGAAGAGCAGATTCTGTCTGTGAACATGCCAGTGGACTGAATATCAAACAAACGCCATATCAGCGGTTGTGTGGTGAGGACAAATTGATCTCTGAGCTGCTTGTTATTTCGGTGTGATTAACAAATGTAATTAACAGGCAGGGTACACTGTAGGACCTCATGATAAATGTTCAATCATTGCATGTCAGCCACATGCAATGATTAAACAGATATCCACGATGGCTAGCCTGGATAGGGATCCGCTGTTTTTTCCATATTTTGCAGAATGGACTGCAGTCACACTTCATGGTGCGTTCAATCCCATGTAAATAATTCTCTGAAGAACACACAGGCATCATTAAAGCAGGTAGGCTGATGGCTTGAAGGTGGAAGATGAAGAAAATATGGTTGAAAAAGGAGAGAGAATATACTTAGGGATTAACAAGTGTGGGTGGAAGACAGACAATTGCCACATTTTTGATGGGAAGTAGGAGAGAAGGTAAACTAGAGCAGAATACAAAGAAGTTATCTAAACAATAGTTCCTGAAGTATGACAACTGGGAGGAGACATCAGGGACAGCATGAAACTCCCACAGCTGGAATAAATAGGTAAACAAACTCTCCACTTGCATTTGTTAAAGTAGAATACATTGTCAGAAGACACAAATACAATGAGGACAACAGTGTACACCTAATCAGACCGCCAGTCAATTATTTACATTTAAACAACAAGCTCACATCCAGCAGAAGTGATCGCCTATAAGTCACACAAAGTCCTCCATTTCCATTGAAATCTCACATAAAAAAGATGCAGGATGACATGTTTTAATTTTAAACTTGCTACTAATTCAAGAAATAATCATCTGAACAGGGTGGCACAGTGGTGTGGTGGTTAGCACTGTCGCCTCCCAGCAAGAGGGTTCTGGGTTCGAATCCCGGGGGAACCAGGACCCTTCTGGGTGGAGTTTGCATGTTCTCCCTGTGTCTGCGTGGGTTCTCTCCGGGTTCTCCGGCTTCCTCCCACAGTCCAAAAACCTGCATGTTAGGTTGATTGGAGATTAGGGAAATTGCCCTTAGGAGTGAATGTGAGTGTGAGTGGTTGTTTGTCCTGTGTGTGGCCCTGCGATGGACTGGCGGACTGTCCAGGGTGTACCCTGCCTCTTGCCCGTTGACCACTGGGATAGGCTCCAGTTCCCCCCGCGACCCCAACAGGGAATAAGCAGTATTGATAATGGATGGATGGATGGATGGATCATCTGAACATCCCACACACACACGTTTTTTTTTTATTGAAGAGACCAAAACTGAGCCTGGTATTATATATCATTAAACTAAATTTGAATGGTTTTGTATATTTTCAAGGCCTTTCAAATGCTGTGTATGGGGATGTGAGAAAAGAAAAATACACAAAAAACTAACAAAGCCAAACTCCACTTTAAAGATATGCCTTACTCTTGCTGAAATTATACAGAATCTATTTTTTTCAATATCATACCTAAGGTAACCACACAAAGGCTGTTGAAAGTCAAATTATGCCCGGAATCCATGTTTTCAGTTATACCTCTGTCCCAGTATGCTGGAACCGAGAGAGCTTTATCTCACCAAATGACCACCCTAAGGCCGCTTGACTTAAGTATGCATAGAAACTGATTTTTTACACCCGCTTTAAAACAGTTGGGAATTTTTTTTACCAAAGCTACCAATGGATATAATACATTTTGTAATGGATTGAGAGTATTGGGGAAAATACAGAGCATCCTATTTCATTTTGTGTCCTCTGGTTTTATAGTTTCCATAGCAAAAATCCCTCAGGAAGATATAAATCAGATTAAACGAAACAAAACATTATTATAGTGTTGTTTCTTCTCAAACATCTAAAATAGAACATTTTTAATGTGCCAGCTAATAAAAAAAACTACTTTTTCATCTTTGGAATATGCTCAGGAGATGATCAGTGTCCCCCCTTATTGTCGGTTGAGTAACATTCCATTGCATATCAAAGCCTAAATCAGACATGATCATTTTTGGCCCAGCAGAACACTGCCCCTTCACTCAGAAAGATACTGTCAGAAAGTTCTAAAGTTCTATGCATCGGGTTTAGCAAAACCAGCACAAACCAACCTTGACAACAACTGGATGAAACTTTGGATATTACAGGAGAAGCTAGGCAAAGCAGTAGGTTTTTTTCCACTGATGATTACGTGATAGTATGAAATCAGTCATGTCTTATCCAATAAAAAAAATATGTTATTCTACAGTTTACTTGTTGATACTGCATCTCATTACAAATACCAGAAATTATGAGGGTCTGCAGTTTTCATTGTTCTCAAATGAGAAAAATATACGGCTGGGTTTTAAAGGTAAACTTAGAAACTAACTGATAAAGTGTGCTGATCCAACCATTTATCCCAGAGACCCTGCTGTCTGGTTATTTGACTGAATGTAAAATAAAATCTACTCTTTTTGCAATCAAATTTGACAAAGAAAACTAAAAGAGAAAAACAAACAAAAAAGCTACTTTCGGCACTAAACTCTGGAATATGTTGTTGTTGGTTTTTTTTCAAATGTGTTTTATCTCTGCTTTGCTTAGTTCATGGAAAAAGTCACAAACAACACGGCCAGAAGCCATGTCACAAATCAGAAGCGTTTTCAAGGCAGTTATGCTCGTTCCTGTGCACAACATTTCTGGCATATGACTCAAAAAGCCTACAGGGCAACTTTCCTGGGGAGGCAGCATGCAAATGTTCTCTCACAATCACCTCATGAGCAATTTTCCTGGGCGGACTGTCTCTGCCCTCCAAAAGACCCACACAGCTGCACAGGGTTTTGAAAAGGAGCTAAAAGGAAGCAGTGTCTGCGTCTTCCATGAAAACATTATGCTTCTGGTGTTGAGTGGTTGACAGTTAGCAGCCCTGATCGTTATTTTATTCCTGTTTGATTGTCCCTGTTTTTGCGGTATGAGCATACCTGGATTAGTTTTGCAAAGCAGAGCGAGACTTTGAGGAGATGTTGTAAGTAAGACTGTGTTCGAAGATTCCTAAGGACTGACTGACAAGGTCATGTCTATGCATTACTCAGGTACAGGCTTTTCTAAGGAAAAAAAAATGTAAAATTGTCCTATTTTCACAGTAACCAATGCATTGTTTAGAAATAAGGATCCACCGGAACAGAGCTTTGAGGAAAAAATGAATTCCTGAATTCCAGATTTATAAAACCAAATTCAGATTAATTTATTTATCCGTAACTTTTATGTGACAGCTATTTTTTAGAACATCTGTTTATTTGATAAGCATGCAAAAGGGCCTTGTGGCCACAGTAAAGGGAGGGGATGACATGAGAGCCTGAGCGCGGTAATGCTCATTCTTCAGTAATTGGCTTTTAACTGAAATTCCCTAAGAAATCTTTCTTTGCAAAAAAAAAAAAGAAAAAAAAGAAAAAACATTGCATGCCTGGTCCTTCTCCCAACAACACGTCTCAAATGTCTGTCCAGGTCAGACACAGAGCGGTGACTTTACGAACCTTTACCTCCCCACTGGGGTTTTCAGCGGGTCCTTTGTAAATCAACTGGTGCATATAATTGGTAAGGTCTAAATCCCCATGGCAAGTAGAGAAGCAGCATGTGCATGTGTGCAACCATGTAATATAAGTGTGAATGCATTTGTGTGGGTGGAGGAATCAACTGGACCATGCAGATGAGGTGGAGCAGCTGCAGGGAATGCCCTTCCTTGGGCATCTCACATCAGTATGGTAAATCTGTTAAGACACCATTCTCCTGGTGCACATGCAAATTACACACAAGCTCCAAGAGGGTATATAAGTAATTTCTTTGTGAAAACAAAGACCCTTTTTCATTCTTTGCCCCCTTTTCCCCTCCAAGTTTATAAATATTGAAACATCTTTTTCACAAATCATTTGCACTTAGATGTTCTTGTTGCCCCAAGTGCCCAGTAAACCATTTCTATAGGGGATGCATTATGGGACGAGGAAAACATCTCAACAATGAAAACACACCTGCAGCAGAATACAATCACAAGACATAAGGACGGGTACAGAGCATAACCTTATACAGAGGTGCAGAGTTACGTTTGAAATACAATACATTATTGTCAACTCAAGGATGAGTTAACAAACCATGTGCAGAAATTGAATTTCAGTGTTTTGTCCTTTTGTACTCTTCACCTCTTATCTCTTATCTCTTATCTTATTATTAATTAATTAGTTTTTTTTTGTTAAAACACAAAAAAGTTATATTTGCCAGTTTAGAGGTACAGCCCATTTTATTCAAATTCAACCAAATTCTAATACATTGTAAGTTAGTTTAGTTATTTTCCTGTTTAAATATGATTCATTAAAATCCAAATGAGTTTGTGGTTTTAAAGTAGATCATATAAAATCCTATAAATCATGAAGCCTTAACTTGTATTTACACTCTGCCTGTAGCAATGCTTGAAAGGTTGAAATAAAGTCAAATTCATTTATATGTAGAAAATGTTAATTCAAATGAGGAAGAATTTATTAGGTAAAAGAAAAGTGAAAGTGGATGAAGAAATTATACACAGTCCTGGAAGACAGAATGCAGGTATCCCCAAGCAGAATTCGTCTTGGTGTGACAGGCCCATAAGAGCTGACAGAGTAGGTTTGATTTTGGAATAAATTCCCCGTTCACCTCACCTCTGTCTGGTGGGACCGGAAGTCTGGATGATAACTGATCCTGACATTCACTCATCAGAATTTCAAGCAGATTGGAGAAGGGAATGGGGTTTGCTCTTGGGGGGGAGAAAGGACTGTGGAGGGAGAGACAATTTGTCAGGAGACCCGTTGTCGAGCAGCTGAGATACAGCACAGAGGTACCTTTAAAAAGCAAATGCAACAGAGCCACACTGCCGGCCCTGGTGCTGCAACAATGAATAAGAATAACATTCAGCATAATCGTGATGGTACATTAATACTAACTGCATAAACTGGGAGTACTTCTGTCTTCTCTCCTGGCATGTCCCTTTCCCACATGCTGTTTCCATGGCTGGGGCTGATCAGATGCCATGGATTGGCAAGAAATCCCTTGAGATATGCCCGGCTTGTTGATGAATACCTCAATAAGAAAAGATTAGAGCACAAACAAAGAGCAGGGGGTTGGGGGGCTGGCAATGATTAAACTTTCACATGTCTGGTCATAGTGGAACTGGTTGATAGAGGGATGGAGACCACTGGGAGGAGGTAAAACACACAGAGAGACGGAGTTGAAGTGTGGATCGTTGTTCTGTGCTACACTGTAACTTTGCCACTCTTAGTGAGCCTCGGGATTTTGCTCTCCTGTCACTTCTACACCTGGCAGCCAAAAAACTTGACCAAAAAGTCATGAAAAAAGCTGCTGCCGCCCATTTTAGGGGGTACGTTTGATTGTTTTTAAAGAGCTGTTCCGGTCACACGGGCGTTCCCTCACACAGACCAAATCTGACCCTGTTTTTTGTGTGTGGAGAAAGAAAGCAAATGAGCATTTGCTCAAAAATGTCAGTCATTAAGTTGTCCTCAAACCTTTCATAAAACGCTCATTAGCGTGCACCGCCGTGTTGGAGGGAAGACTGAATGAGAAATGCTTCGTTTTCCAGCACAGCCACAACTACAAAGCCAATAATGGGGACAGGAGCAAAAATAGAGGCAGGATGCAGGCGAGTGGAAACCGTTAGGCTGGTAATGACCAAGGATCTCCAGCATTGGTAATAAGGGCATTTTCCCTCAAGCAATACTCTCAATTCATACAGCTGTCCTACACTGGCGCTCCATTTCAATTTGTTCCTCACAAATATTTCCGTTTTTGGACACGCCGCATTCATATACCAGTTTATCACTCTTATTGGTACCCCAGTGTTATTTCTAAATTCCAGACCGATTACAATTATAAATCCTGCCAAAGTTCCATTTCAGTGGTCCGCTATAATTACAGAATTGATTGTTGGAACTACACCTTTCTGACTCTTGGCCTTGAAGTGCTACACATTCCCAAGTTATTGCCTTTTGCGATGGCTTTGGGAAAATAGCAAATCCCATAGCTGTGCAAGAGAAAGATAAACACTGAATTTCTGATACGTGTAGAAGACTTTTTATCCAGGTGGATCTTTTCTGCCCATGAACATGAGCTTTAAGGGCTTCTTCTAGCAGCTCTAACCACCACAGCCGACCGACGACTGAGTTCTTTTGGAAAAAGTGTAATAATCTTAGATTTTCTTTCCTTTAATGTGCAGTTGTGGAATTAATGTGGAAAAAATGTGTTGGTATTATTGTAACAACACACAATTTGCATGTTACCAAAGCTGATCCCTGAGGAGAGAATGATCAATGGAAGTTTGATGAGAGTAGAACCGGAGGCAGAGTTGTAATTACTTTATAGTCATCTGAAGGAGGAGATTAATAACCAGATTAAATCATGCAAATTTTCTCTGCCAAAGCAGCTATCTGTCTGATCAAATGAGTTACTTTTACAGGATACTTGCTAGAATGTCATCATAGAATTTTGTCGGAGCAGATCAAAAACAAAACAAAAAAGAATATAATAGACTTTTTAAAATAATTACAAGCCTATATTATTATAGTCAAATATACTTTGGACAACGGTACAAATCCTTGGCTTCACTGAGTGACGCCATCATTAATAAACTGTTTTAATTGGTAAACTGTGGAAACTGAAGGTCTTCTGGCACATGAAGGAATTGCTTGATAAAGCACAACATTTAAAATCAAATGCAGCTGATGATGTTTTATTTGTGTTCATTCAGTATGTTTAGCAAGAACATCAGCCAACCTCTCAGAGGCCAAAGGTTCTTTTATCATTTTTATGTGGAGTCTGACATTGTGGCGATTTACTTTTTAATTAGATGCTTCCCAAGTCAATCACCGTCATGACTGGTGGTCATTGGGCTCAAGGTTCTAAAAAAAATTTCAATGCGTTCAAGTATTGTTTTCAAGGCATTTGTGAAACAGAATTTTAGTTTAACAACAACTTACATTTTTGGAAAGATTCCTAATGCATGCCGAAAAAAGAGCGACACAGATCATGAGTGCACTGAAAAATGGAAAGTAGACATGGAAAATTCACAAATTTGCGAAAGAAAGACTACGTTGAAGTGTCAAGCACTACTTGAGACCATGAGCCAAGAGTCCGTAACCCAGAGAATGAAACAAAAGTTAACTTACAATTTCGTATTTGCGTCTGAAGAGAGCAAACACAGCAGTCGGGGAAAGAATGCCGGCCCTATCTGGGGAGTTAGTGTCAAGGCCACGCCAATTAAAAAATGCCCCTCCTGGACATGGCAGCTGTCACAATCGTTTAGGGGAGATTCACCCACTTTCCTCTGATGGGCAGCCCTGATACATTTCCATTTGTCGCATGACAGCCAATCACAGGGCCAATCTGTGGCTATAGGACACTTCCAAGATTAGCTCCACCTGAGACACAGCATCATAACAATGCCTGTTTATTCTGAGAGACAGAAGCAAGAGAAAAGATGCCTTTAAGAAGATTAAGGAAGAGACAGAAATTTCAGTATTCACCTCACAGGATAAAAGATTAGAGGGTGAGCACAATTGGATTGAATAAAGAGGAACCTGAGTGGTGCAAAGGTAACTTGATTGGGTATAGGTGCAGCGACACAGAACATGGAATAAATGAGTGACACATGATCCAAGGACGGTTACTGTGGCAGAAGCACAGTCAGAAAGATTAAGCCACCACATCTGACTCAGTGATGTAGTTGTCAAAAGGGTTCTTCTAATGACATATTGCCCTTAATTAGGTGATCTAAAAACGGAAGACGTTTGCCCAGCGGTATAATAAAGGACGCACAAGCAGAAACGAGGCATATGTAACACAAAGAAAATAACGACTGAGTAATATCGGTAACATGAAAAACTACAAAATCAGACACAACCCGGTTGTTGATGAATTAAGTGCCGGTTCCATGTTAATTATGTTGGGGTAATTTTTGTCAAATATATGGTATGGAGCCCTAACATAAAGGCTCTAACATGTGATACATGCCTAAAACTAATCTGGGTTTGCTAATAAACGAGTAAGAGAAACATATATATTCGTCAGAATACATCAAATTATTTTAATCTGGGCAAGAAAGGGAACCTTCGGGTAGGTTAAGTAGATGCAGAGACACAGGAGGATACAGGCAGCTTGATGCTGACTAAGTCTTAGCGGTTTGCCACTGTTACATCACTGCTGAAGCCATATTTACACATGAGAACCCTAATTCACACGTGGAGCATTTATGTCTCTTGTTTTACAAATGTCCTCATCTGTCGCTTTCACCGTCAGGAACTCTGCACACTCCGATTCACTTGAATCCAGAGGAGAATGCGGATCAGATTCTGCTCATTCCTCAGCACTTCACATCCCATCATAGGACGCAAAACTATCATTCCAGACATATAGGCTTAAGAGAAGAAAATCAATTTTGAGAGTGCCTTCTCACTGTGATGGAATTACAGGGACAGACTCAAGAACCCGCTAATTCAACATTTCTGCTTGTTTGCAGCCTGTTAACAACTTGAACACATGCTTAATTGGAGAGGGTATGGGGACCTGCAATGGGACCTCAGGAGTGGCTTGGCAGGATACCACAGAGACTGCCTTCCACCAAGCAGAGCTCCAACCAGCGGGTTGTGAACGTCTGGCCACTGCGTGTAATTACAGCTAAAGCCACAGAAGAGAACTAAACTCATAAAGATTAATGGCATAATATCTGTAGTAGTGGAGATAAATGACTGTTGAGCCCATGTTACTGTGGTGTTTATAAGTCAGCAGCATCATCACTGGAAATGCTAGCGTACCTTTAATAACCGACATCAACAGCAAAGACATAAAAGTGTGCTCAGCAGCTTTTGTAGAGCTTGGGTACCACTTGTGTTCTCTTTAAAAAAAGGGCGTGGTTGATAACGTTTCTTTAATCCGAGCCATGCGTGCAGTTTTTGGATGTGAAGACAGACACAGAGATGAGGGGACACTAAATCAGATCATGACACTGATGCAAGGGAACATACATTGGAGGTGAGGACAGCGAGGGGCATGTGGGAATGAGACGGGGTGAGATCGGGAGCCCAGAAGGAGGGGCAGTGTCAGGATAAATTGCAGGAAAGGGAGGTGGATCGAGATCAGAGGTGCTGGGGGACGAGGAGCAAGGCAGAAAATAAAGGATTTAGGGGAATCGAACTCGATTTTGTGAGACTGTTTGTGTATTTGTGTGTTCCCCTGTCTCTGAGGAGTAAGAGGCGATTTGGCAGGTAGGGATAGTGTGGCTGACACATTTTCCCACCACTCACAGTGCCCGTTGAATGGTTAAGACATTAGATTTTGGACACACACTTCGAATAAGGCTTAGATTTGGGAAAGGTTGGGTAGTGATACTGATTTGTCTTATCTATTTTTGGTCGGTGTTAGAGCAAGGGTCAGGGGAATTGTTGATTTTAGAATGTGTGAACGTGTGTGTGGAGGTTAGGGGCAGTACAAAAAAAAAAAGGAAAAAGGAAAAAAAAGCGGCGGCTGAATTGTGATGCTGAGTGGTGCAAACTGAGAGAGGGATAGAAAGGAAGGAGGGTGGGCTGCACAGAGACTCTATGGGGAGATGAGCAAAGCTGTGCAGGGAGACGGTGGGAGCCGCACAAACAGTGCAACAACCAGCAGCGTCTCACACATTAAGATCACATATTGGACACATCTTTGTTTATTGATAAGCGGAAGAAACACTAGCATGTGATAAGAAACAACTGCAAAGGGAAACCAATCTCAGCCACTGAAAACACGTGGGCTATAAAAGAAGGCAGTTTGAAAAAAGGAAACAAAGGGGCTGCAAAACAGAAGGCGTGGAGAAGAAAACAGAGGATTAGTGTGGCAAGACCAAAGCAGGTAAGAGACGGTTTTGGGGGGGGGGAGAAATGGAAATGTATGGAGATATTTTAGATTAGGAAGATGAAATGTACAGTTAGATGTTTATTTGAATGTGCATGCCTGAGTGAAGGGAGGAAAACAGTGGAAGAGTAGCAGTTTAGAAAAGGTAGTGCTGACAAGTGGTCTACTCTCTTGTTCGACATATGGCTGGAGGGAAAGATGAGAAAAAAGAATGCCCAAAAAAAATACGAAAAGTGATGCTCCATCCAAAGCTGCAGATAAACAATAAATGAAAATTAAATCGAGATTTTTTTTGCATCACTTAATCATAACTAGGTTGAGTAAAAAAACAAAAAAACTACATGTTTTCTGTTGGCATTCCGTTGCTCTCTATTTATTATGAATTAAATTATAATGAATTGCATGACAAATCTACAAAATAATGGAAGAAATACATTTAAATAATGAATAAAGAGATCATTCTAAAGTCTGGAGATGAGTTCATTTGAGGAAAGGGAGGGGAAACTAGTAACGAACAAGGACTCCCCGGCATCAGAGGCATGATATGTTATCAGGCGGGCTTTGTGAATAAAACATGAGGTGGTGATCACATTAATCATCAGTTTGCATGGCAAATATTCATGCAAGAGACCGGTACATTCAAATTAAATGTGCACAGCAGGTACATCAAGTTTTCCCTTTGTGTGTGAAGGAAAGCTGGACAGACAAATTTCATAGCTGCTAATATATTAATGGCAGCCGGGAGGAAGGGATCAGTGCAACATACTATAAGTATTTCCCAAGTATTGCTGCAGAGAGGAAGCCCTGGTTTGATACAGGATCAGATGATGAGCACGGCTGCTTTGCTGCACACTTCTCCTTCAACCACTGTCAGAGAGGTGCTGTCATCCTCTGCCATGCTGTGGTCCCCTGGAAAACATGAATGTGGTAAAGCAGACCGTTTGATATTTTGGCCTTTTCTGCATTCTTCTGAGCAGAGCTGCTGACCCGCGATGTCCGTCCAGCTACTGGAGCTTCTGGTCCTGTGCCTGACAGTCACACACAGGTGAGGCGTGACTCTCACAGTCACACATACCGAAGGACAATGACATTTTCAATTATTCTAACTGTAGCACAATGCTTTACAGCTCAAGTTATGCTACATCTTACCATCTCTTGTCTTTTATCAGTGGTTGCATGTTCCCTAGCAACCATTGGGGTGAATGGAATGACTCTCAGCTTCAGCCGACAATTCAGAGACTCATGAAAGGATACAACCGCTACCTCAGACCTAATTTTAATGGTATGTGATTTATTAGTTTAGTTCAAGTTAAATTTTCTTTGTCAAAGCAGCCGTTTTTTGGCTGAATTTTCTTGTAAAAGGCAAACTAAATTCCTAGCTTTCCTGTGTCTTTGCTTCAAACAGAGGGTCCAGTGGAAATCGGAATGAGCCTTGATATAGCCAGCATTGATGCCATCTCTGAAATCAATATGGTACACCACCGTCCTTTATTTTATATGTTGGGAGTGAGATGAGAGAGCTGGCAGAGGAATGAATAAAAGCCCACTTTTTCTTCACACTTTCAGGACTACACTGCAACCATCTTCCTTCGTCAGCGCTGGCAAGATTCTAGGTTGGTTTTCCCCGGAAACGAGAGCGTGAGCGTGGATGGACGTCTGGTGTCTCTGCTCTGGATCCCTGACACCTTCATTCCAGATTCCAAGCGCTCCTTCCTGCACGACGTCACAGTGGAAAACCGCCTGATTCGCATCTTCAGCAATGGGACGGTTCTCTATGCCCTTCGGTACACAGCTCCACATGTTTTTTATGACTCCCTTGTGAACAAGACCTGACCTGAGATATCGCTTTGAAATTAAATAAGAACAGTTATTCACGCATCCTCACACAGTAACTTCAGGCGGCGGCACCGAGTTTCTCTTTGGTTAATAACCCAACTGAGGGGAGTTTGTGTGCTGGGGGTGATATTCATTCGGTTTGAGCAAAAACAGACATGCTGATTCATGACTTTGATGGCAGCTTCTCAATAATTCAACAGCCGGAAACTTTCCCTCAGTTTTGCAAAAGGAGGTTTACAAAATATTTCCTTTGCAACTGTTTCGTAGTTTTAAAAAAAATGTAAAGTGAATATTTAATATCGGAGCTTATAAAAGAATTCCAACAAGTTAGAGCCCTCAACAAAAAATCCCTCATCAAATGCCAAAATGTGATGTCGACACATCACATGTGAGCCTTTGATCTCTCCACTGTTGCTCACAGGAGGAGAATTTGTTGTCTTCAGTCATTTTTGTGCTGCCTAGTGCTACATCAAAAGAGAGGCCCTTTTTCTCCAGGGAGATAAAAAAAAATAGATAAAAATAAATAAATAAAAAAAACTTTATTCTGCTCTTACAACCCCAACAGCATCACGGCTACAATTGCCTGTAACATGGACCTGACCAAATACCCCATGGACAAACAGGTGTGCACCCTGCAGCTGGAGAGCTGTGAGTACTTCTCGTGCCTTCCGTCAAGTGTGTAGATGGGCATGAGCCATCATGTTCATCTCATGATTACCATCACCATTTTACTCATCGCCATCTTAGTGAGTATTAACCTGATGAGAGGCAGTGTTGTGTTGCCGAGCAGGTCGGATTCTGTGAAGTGTAATGAAGTGCTGTTGCAATTTCCAGGGGGATATAACATACAGGACGTGGTGTTCTATTGGACCAGGGGGAATGACTCAGTTAAGGGTCTGGACACACTGCGGCTGGCTCAGTACAGCGTGGAGAGCTACTATACATCAGTGTCAGAGGCTGTGTATGAAACAGGTACAGTGTGAAGTTGTGTGACTTTAAAAAAGAAAAAAAAAAAAGGATACATCTAGAAGGATTCAAATCCAATCTTCATTTTTATCTCTTTGCACATCTTTATGGCTCTTCACAGGACATTACCCCAAGCTGGTGCTGCATTTTGCTCTGCGCAGAAACGTCTTGTTCTTTATCTTAGAGACATATGTTCCTTCCACTCTGCTGGTGGTTCTCTCCTGGGTGTCTTTCTGGATCAGTCAGTCCTCTGTTCCAGCTCGAACCTGCATTGGTCAGTATCACACTTAGCACTTGTACTTATAATAAATATGTTGCATAGATGGTTAAAAGATTGGGAACACATGCTTATTTAAGCTATAGTTTGATACTGAGAATTAATCTTGCTTTCATGTAACATGGGTGTAATTGTAAGGGCTGAAAGCTGTATAGCTTGTTCACAGTGCCTCACCTTTGGAACAATTTTGTTGTTGTTAAGATACAATGAAAAAAAAATTAAGTGTATTTTTCTCAAGCACCAGAAAACCGTATTGATTATTCTATTGATTACTCAGGAAACAAAAAAGAGGAACAGGTGCCTCAAAATGTTTTGTTGGCAACGCCCCCAGAAACCTTTCTTTATCAGATAAATGAAGAGTTGTAAGCATTACAGTCCTGGTTTGGGACTATTTTGAAGTGCAGTGAGGAACATAATCCTCCTTTTAACAATTATAGTGTGGTTTGAAAGTGTTGGTACATACTACATCAAAGATCTGCGGGTGTTTGTATTCAAAAGATAAATCATAAAGATAAAGTTCGAAGTAAACAATAAAATTTCACTGAGTTGGCCATCGTTAATAATGGGCTAAAGATTTAGTCTCTGTACGTGTTCAGCAAAATTAGGGTCTTTCTAAGTGTTCTTGCTTGGGGCAAAGCGCAAAATACACAAAATCTTTTTTTGTGTTGAAAACTTTGCTGCATGAGCAGTTGTTTCAAGCTTGCTTCGAAATCCTGACAACAAAGGAAGCAAAAGACAAGTAGGATGATGAAAGAATTTGTGGAAGACAATGAGGAGCTCAGAAAACTGTATTCATCTTCAAAACTAACCGACGGAAAAAAAAATCAAAGAAAACAAAAAATAACCTTCTAATCCATCTTTAGGGGTTACAACAGTCCTGACCATGACCACCCTGATGATGGGTGCCCGCACTTCCCTGCCTAATGCCAACTGCTTCATAAAGGCCATAGACGTTTACCTGGGCATTTGCTTCACCTTCATCTTTGGTGCACTGCTGGAGTATGCATGTGCTCATTTTTACACCATGCAGCACCAAACCATAGAGGATTTACACAGGGTGGGAAATGCACACCACACTCAGTCTTTTTGAAACAGCACAATTCCACAGCAAATGCTTAAAAAAACACACTTGTCATTCTCAGGAGCTTCTGAGGGAGCTGAGCGAGTCGAATGGAAACGGATCAATCCCCATGGTCAGCTCGAACCAACCAAACCAGTCCGTGGAGATTGGCTCGACAGCAGAGGAGCCTGCGGGCGACCCACTGGACAGTGACATTAAAAACCATGCCGCATCACAAGAAAAGGTGCCAAGTCAGGGTTGCGGCTTGTCCTCCGTGAGGGATGCATCTCGCAGGGCGGCATCTGTCTTCGTAGTGGAAAACCCGCACAACATCGACAGCCACGCCCGCACCGTTTTCCCCACAGCTTTTCTCTTTGTCAATATTCTGTACTGGCTTTATTATCTCTTTCTCTGAGTGCCGCCTCTGGTCTGTGGAATGGTCTAACTCACCACCCTGAAGCTGCTCTACCTTCTCTTCAGAGCTCCACTGCCTGGATCTTAACTGATCTCATGCAACCTTTTGTACCACACAGTTCAAACCTTTTCATGGTTACAAATTGCTTCATTTAGTTAGTCAGGACCAAGCTTGGCTCTGTATTGAGAGGCATCATTGATCATGTGTAAGTGGATGGCTCTCAACCTATAAACATAGGAGAGGTGATAAAGGCTTGATTACCCACCAATTCATGTATCCACCAAAGGCGATTTCTTTCTAAACAACTGAAATACTCTGCTGCATTACTCTGCCTTCATGTCAATGTTTACCTTTTTTTTTCTTCCAGTCTTCCTTTGGTTATAATGTATTGTTGGTCATGAGAAAAAAAAAACTGTATCCTCATTTCACAGTGTATAATTGTGCAATTAAAACAATAATAACTGAAATGACTAAGATTTATTGGTTTATTTACATGGGAAAGAATTTGTATGTGTGTGGGGCCTCAAACAACTGAAGTTTGACAGGTTAGACAATAAGATGCAAGTTTATTGGTCCCTCATCCAGGTAAGTAAAGTGCAAAGTCGACCACAGATTCAACAGAGAAGGTGTTTCGATGAATTAGGGTTTTTAAAAATGAATTTGCGTCACATACTTTATAGGCACCACTTTGTTAGTAATTCAACTGCATATAGTACAAGACAATTCTTTTTGACTGTGTGCCAAAGACAGTCAAGCGGACACCATACTCTGATTTAATTACGAAGGCTGCTTCCATCCGAGCGGAGAAGTGAGCTGCAACAGGAACTAAAGGTCACGCGGCAGCACTTTTCCAGGCAACTGAACCTCCATGTCTCAAATGGTACCATGCAAATGTTTTGACATTCAGAAAGTTTAGATACTTATCCATCAGGGTGGTTTCTGATGAACCCAAATTGCAGCCACATTCTTTAAAAGCACCAGACAGATGCAGAAGAGGAATCTGTCAACGGAATATGCAATCCCATGTTATCCAACTTTGATTTTATTTTTGGTCTATTTGGCTGAATGGGCATTAAATGAAGGACAAAATTAAGATTTTATGACATCACTCTTCTTGCTTTCTGTATGTTAAAACTTTGCACACTGCTGCATGCCACTGATATAGACAAATGAGAAACTGTGAATGTATGAAATAAAGGAAGCAGCAGTCATTGGTCCCTATGTCGGCAGAGGGAAAACGTGGAATTACATAAAGAGCATATCACATCTAACTCTCGTCCATCTGATCCTAACATCACATTACTTATCCGACATGCCAACAGTCAAACATGCCATTGCTGGGGTCACTATTCAGTGCACTAAAGTCCGTGCACTCCCTCTTCATTCACTTTCTTGTCTCTTTCATGTCTGAGCTCCACTTTCTTGCTTTTTTTTTTGTCCACATTTCCAATGGTTCCACACAAGACAGTAAAAATTCTTGGATGCCGAGTGTGGTCCAAGTGAGTTCCGAGAGCAAATATTCAGTGAGAAAGTACCTCCACCTAGTGGCTGATTTTGTCCTTGCAAAATGTAATGTAAAATGACACATCTGCCTTTCAGGGGCTGTGGGTGGAAAAAAACCCACACACTGATATCCATTTAGCCTCCAGTCCGTTCCTTCAAATCCTGTCCTAGGTTCCTTTCTTTGACTCCCATTCCTGTGACAGAAAATTGGTTGATTATGTTGAAACAAGTTTCAAATAATAGTGTAAAATACTGTAAAATATAGCTCTTCTTTAAAAAACTAACAATTACAAAACAAAAAAAATCACAATTTCCTAAGCCTTAGCAGAAATGTCAATGTTGGTGTGGGAAACACATCAAAGCAAAAGCAAATATCCCCACACACCAGACTGAGAGATTGTTCAACAACGAGTGAGTGGGAATCTGAGCATCATCACCTTTGCTTTCTGCATGACTGTTCCAGAGGAGGAGGCATAGACGGACGGTGGTCTCCTTCGTATTTCTGAGGCACAGTTCACAGGTAAAGAATTGCTGTAGATGTTCTGGATTGTTCTGTTGGACGCCTACACATAGTCAAAAGAAGTATTTTCATTAACTCACATCCAACCATCCTAAAACTACAAAGATCAAAACCACCCAGCATTAGAGCTGTGTTCTTGTCCCAAACACAAATGTAAACTTTCCCATTCTTGTGTGAAGTTTTATGTTTTGTTTTTGTTTCTTTAAGTGTGAATTTTTATTTATATGTTGTGCCAGCTTTTGGGGTAACAGAAATATGTTGCATAAAGTGGTTTACTTTAAGAACAACACTGACCATCCTCCTCATAACATCATGTTAAAACAATAGTGTAATTAGTTTCAGGCTCCTTCAGCTATGCTGCAAGAAAGAGAGATACAGGAGGGCCTTCTTGCCAGCAACCATAACAATTTATGTTAAATGCTCATTTTCTCATGTCTTTTTTTATTTAGCAGTCAAAAATCTGCCAAGCAGGTTTTTCCTCATGAGCCAATACACATACTTTAACAGGAGGTTTGCCCTCCACGGGCACACCCAGCGCTCCACCTGCCAGGCTCTTCTTTAGGTTTTCTTTGACTTGAGTCAGTTGGAGTTCCAAATCCACCCTCTCCGCCTCTTTGGCTCGGCAGGTATCCTCCAGCTGGGATACATGCTTGTTGAGGAGGGGCTTCCTCTTATCTGCTCCATTTAAACAAATATAACAGGTACAATCATAAGACTTTGACATTAATCTTTTTATACAGTATATGTACATAAATATATATATATATATATGATATATTTTCAGGACAGTTTTTTGGACTTAGAAATGTTCCTTGTTTTTTATTTTTTAGAGGAACGTTGCCTCTACCACTAAAGACAACATACAGTGCAGCTACAGGAAATTATGACACTAATGACACCATGATGACATTTTCGAAGTCACGTTATTGGTTTTAATAAGTATAATTTTATTTATCCCTGTGGGAGAATTTCCTCTCACATGACCCTTTAATAATGGAGGTCAGTGAGCAGCAGCAGACAGAGAGGTGATGAGGTATGTACACTAGACATGTTTTTATTAATGTGATCTCTTCATCTTTGTTCCAGGTTTTTAGGAAACCATTTGTCATTTTTCTATAGCTTAAATCTGCAAAAAAATGTCACATTGATGCATGTTCTAGTCATGTTTTTCATGTACTGGAGTGATCTTGGTTCTAGTAATTTTGATTCATGTTTGCAGTCCTGGATTACCCATCAGTAATTTCTAAAGTACATGTTTTCTGTTTAGCCTTTTTGGAACTTACCAGAGGCTGTCTTCAGCTCTTCCTTCCTCTCTCTCTTCTCCTGTCGGAGAGTCACAAGTGCATTTCGAATCCCATCCCTCTGTCTTTCCAGCTCCTCTTTTTCTCGGAGGTACCGCTTGGCATCTTCCTCTGCTCGCGTTTTCCCATACTTTCCATACTGGTTGGCATCTGTGGGGAAGCAAAGGTGAAGGGTCAAACGTGCAGGGGTTGTGGGAAGAAGATGAAACCCCTTGAAATGATCTGTCATCCTACCTATGTGAGGAACACAACATCACCTCTGTAAGGCACAAACAAATAAGGTTTGATTAGACCTTTTTAATAAACAAGAAAAAAAAAAGCTCTCAGAGGATGAACCATAATTTAGATTGTGAAGAGAAGACTAACACACACAGTCACACAGAGTGAGAGGTCATGAGGTGAGCCAGCAGATCTAATGCGAGTGTCCTATAAATCTCAGGTTACATCCTGAGGCTTTCAACCCTGGAAAGTGCTGGGCCCTTTGATGTATATGTGCGTTGCCTCAGTAGAGAAAAATGAGCAAGTTAGCAGCACTAATCTCCACTCGTACAGCGATACACAACAGTGCAAAGGGAAGAGGGAAAAGCAAAAAGGAGCGATCACGGCTGGAAAATGAGAAGATGATCAAGAGGAAAAGAAGACATAAAGAGCCAGCTGGAGGCTAAGATTACATGACTGAGTGAACTGGCTCAACAAGGGAAGGGGTGTGTGGAGCGTGTGAGCTTTAGCAGCACACAAGCAGTGGAATCTATGAGCAGTGAGCTGCATTTACAATATATTCAAAGCAGTGACTGCAAGTTGCTTGTTTCCCATCTGCCATGGACTTGTGAAACAGATGAAAAATAATGATGTGTAGAAAGCTGAAAAACCACGGAAATATCCATTTTGAAATAACTACAAGGTCCAGGGGGATCCATTCTGGACTTTTCTTTCCTGATGACAACGCATGCCATCTGTGCGGCATTTCGATTATTGACTTCAGTACAGATGTCATTTTCTATACAAAAAACCCAAAGAGCTGATGGTAAATAAAGAAGTCCCCTTTATTTTAAAAGTTGATACTGTTTTTCTAACAGCACGATGAAAAAGTTACGTTTTCTCCTCTTTTCTTTAATGTTTCTAGGTTTTATTGCAATGTATTTCATGGCGGTGGTAGACTGCTGGAGCGATGCTCTGGGCTACATCTGACCATATCAAATGACTGGCTTTTATTACAAGTCCCACTGGTCTTTTCTGAGTTTGGAAAATCTGTGTTCAGCCTTTAAACTCCAACTTTATGGATCTCCTCATAAAGTAAACTGAACATCAAAAAGAGCCTTTTTTAAATTAATCAAATGTAGCATTTCATACGTTACAATCTTTCCATGTACGTTTTCAATGTGTGTCATTAACTGGATTTTGACTAAACATATTCCCAATCGCTACTGGGTGTAATGTTTACTGTGTTTTTTACAGTGTCATTTGTTTATAGTATTTACTTTACTCATCAGTGTCCATGAGAGACAGCACTTGATTCATTTTGAGCGCATATAACTCAATTGAAAACTGGAATCGACGAGCAGTTTTCCAGCCTGTAACAGTTTGTAATTTAGAATCGTCAATCGGCATGATATGCATGTCTGTGTAAATAAGCTAATTCATTGAAAACCTGATAAAGTAGGAAAAATAAAACAGCCAAGTCCCAATTTGCTTTTGCTCAGCAAAGAAATTGCTTATGCTTGAAGTCATCTGTTGTTGAGAGTCTACCTACATCCGGGATTTGACATGGGGGGACCCCCTTACTCTGAGGCGGTGTTAACCACCACACCACAGAGAAGATCTATCTATGAATGTATAATTGAATAGATTCGATTAGTCAATTAATTATACATTATACAGTGGTTGAGCACTGATAGATCGAGCCAGGGGGATCCTAAAAACTGCACTTTATCACTGATGATAGCCATACCAATCAGCAAACATGACAACTCAGTCTCAGTAATGTTGTGAAAGATTGCCTTAGATTCTTTTCGTCAAAATTAATTAACTGTATATTTTCAACATTGTATCTCCATGATGGTCACACAATGTTTTAATTGTGAATTTTGCCCTAGCCATGAGTTCAGTCTCCAACAGGGCACCCCTGCGAACCTGAGAGCTTGCGCACTCCAAGCAACATTCCACTGCGTTGCACTCCATCTGGTGAAAATAAGCCATGAAAAACCAAGTAAACACACTCACTGGAGCCTGTTCGCTTGAGGGAGACTGACGGCTTGGTTCTGTCGGAGTCGCTGCTTGAGAAACTCGAGCGTCGCTTCACTTGATTCCCAGGCTGCTGCTTGCGGTTCTCCCTTGCCTGGGTGGAGTACAGAGAAGATGGGAGGGGGTCACCACAGATGTTGGAGCATGAGGACAGAAGGGGGGAAACGAAAGGCAATACTGGTGTGTAGGACTTAGCAGCAAACTAATCCTGCGATGTACTGATAAGATTCTGCTGAGGAGTGAGTGTTTTTGGCACTAAGTGGTGAAAGGTGTCGGTTTAAGTGCATGTCAGAGGGGTTAGGATGGGGTTTTACAAGCCGTAAAACCTGCTACGACCTCTAGCCTTCCTTTCACCAGTCAGAACATGTTCTCGATCCTTTTTAATTGAAGCCACCTCCGCCGTCTCTCCCACTTTTCTGAAAACAGGCATATAATAGTGTGCCGCCTGTCTATTTGCGAGACTGCCACCACAAGTCTCCCTCAGACAGAGACGCTCCCCAACAGCTGCGTTTGCACACACAGCTTCTAATCCGATCACATCAAAGCAAAGCATTTCACACTGATCTCCCACAAATATGCGTGCGCATCTGAGCACATGTGTCCCACCTGTGTGTCCTCATTGGGGACCTCATCGTACGTCCTGGAATCCGTGGAGGTGCTGCTGGAGGAGGTAGCCCACCTAGGATCAGAGGGAAAAGGAGAAAGACAGAACCCGCATGAGGTCAAAACACCACCGCCGGGCCGTGACTTGGTCCAAACACCCACAACCCCAAACTTCGTGGGACTGACAGGAAGGAATGCCGTGCCGCGTCCCGAATGTTGGCGATGGTTTCCACGTCAACGTAGTCATAGTGCAAAGACTCTGGGTCTGTTGCAGAGCCCGTTTCTGCCAACAGGACACCGAGCCACCGTCCGAGCTCCTCAGAGCTGCCCGCCTGACGGAGGAAAGACAAAGAATAAGTCTGGTCTTAAATGTAAAATCGACCAATCTTGAACATTTCCATGTAAGCACATCATTTTGTCTTGCTTTTATCTATGGGGGATGTGGAGGAAGCCTGGGCAGGAGATGAAAAAAAAAACAGAAAAAAGGAAAATCAGCATATTATTAGTCCTTACTTTGTAAGTCAAATATTCCTCATCTTTTAAGTTTGCTTTGATTTTCACCCACCCAGAAGAAAAACATCTGGCTAATTAGCTGATTGCCACTCCTTAGTGGATTTTTATTAAAGATTCCTAAGTGACAACATCTGTGTGGTGCTGGCCAAGATGAGGCTGATGAGTGGGCTGAAAGTGAATAACAGCTCCGACAGCATCACGTTTCACAGCACTGCTCACTCTTTCGACAATTTCCTGACATAAGCTGAATGAATTGCTCTTTTCAAATGGCACACTACCCTATCAGATACCCTAAAAACATTGCAGCGTCGCAAACAGTTTTCTACCTCCAGAGCAGCCACTTCTGTGCTGCTTCGCAGAATACGAAAGGCAAATGGGTGTTTAGGCCCGAGGCCTGGAACCACCTCACAGCCATGGAGGGGAAGGGAGGGCAAGGTGGTCCGAGGGTCTCCCCTGTCATGGTAGAAATACAGGGAGCCTCTGCACACACAGCACCACTGCTCTCGCCACACTTGGTTCACCAGTACAGACAGGTAGCCTGTGGGGCAAAGAGGGACAGAAAAGTGACCAACTGCTAATTCAGAGGCCCAAAGAGTGACAGGCAAGCAAGTCGTTACCCTGCCGAGGGTCCCTGAAGGTGGACCGAGGGTCACCGGGCCGAGGGGGTTTCTTTTTGGAGAAGCTGATGATGCGTGTGATCTTACGGCCCGCAGCGAAGGCGCCCCGTTTCACTTTACCTGCACAGATAGTAGAAAATGATTCACTCGTTCAAATGTGTCCAGTGTCTCTGTGTGAACCCAAGTTCAGTTAAGCGAAAGTGTGAGTCTGCTCTCTATCCTCAATCCGGAGCCTTCACGTGCGTGTCACAGTTTTTAACCACACATATTCCAAAAATATGGTAATCCTTTCCGGTCTCTATCGAGACATCAATCTTTGTGTGGCAGAGTGGAAAATGTCTGGCTAACTTTAAATGAGCAAAGGCCTCTGAGCTCATCAGGCTTCTGTGTACCAAACCAGCGTGAAGAACCAGCTGCAGCGAGAGGCCCCCCTGGTGTGTCTCCATCAGTCGGGCAAACAGAGCAGCACTTGAACATACCATGAAGACTACTTCCATCTGTCAGCCAGGGCATAAAATGTCCGAGTGCACCAGAAGACTTAGTTTGCTTGTGCAGAGGAGATTGATTGCATGCGCGCTTATGGCTAAAACTGTACAGATTCTAGAAAAAGATAATGTTGTTGCTGCCATTACTTATTATGGTTTCACATATGTGCCGATGGGCTTAAATGGACCATTGGAGAATGGATTTGACAGAATAAAGGACAGAGGTGTGCATTCCATACCAGCATGACTGATAGACTGACATTCACCTAGAATTTCAGATTTTCCTGATGACGGAGAGTCTACAAGATCTCCTACCAGTGAAGACTGTGAGGGAGAGCAGCTGAAAATGTTTGTGTGGGTAATCATGGGTTAATATCTCTGGCTCACCGTTCTCCCTGCTGTTCTCTCCGGCCGACACTCCCACGCTGTCTGAATCGGATGTGTTCCTCTCTGCAGATAGCCTCTGAGGAGCAAACACACAATCACAGACTCAGACTTTCACCTGGAGAGCCACAGTCTTCGCATGCTCTGTCCCCTCTCACCATAAATGCACTGTAAAAATGTCAGCATGTCGTCACCTCTTAAAAAGCAAAATATCTACAATCATGCCACCCCCTTCTCCTTCTCTCATCACAGAGGGAAAGAAATGACACGGTGAGACACTTCCAGATTTATTGTGTCTGTGACAAATTGGCATGTTTTAGAGCTTCTGCCTGCACAAACAATGACTCAATGATCTCCACCCCCCCCCCTCCCCACCTTGTTATTGTTGCCTTAACACCCAATTACTACACAAATCTACCCTTCTTTTTCGCAACCAAAAAACAGGTCTCATACCAAACTGCTCAAAGCCAAACAGCTGTTGAGAAAAAATGACAGTGACAGGGAAAACACCACTTAGGTCAGAAGCTTCTACCTCCCCTTGCCTTTAAAATGATATCTGTGGAACAAAAGCGACAGGAGCCTGCTGACGCTAATGCCTCTCCAGGCCTACCTTGTCCAGTTCGTTTTTCCGCAGAATGACAGGGGACGCTCGCTCATCGGTCACTACGCTCTGGCCGCTCACCTCTCTGACAACCTGGGAAGATATTTGACATATCTTACCTTTTACAACAGCGCGGATAGGTTTTTCTTTTTTTTTAAATTGCTGTCACAGTGAGACCATGTTTACCGTGAGCCATGTGTGAGCCTGCTCCTTGCTCTGCACTGCCAGCACCAGAGCGTCTCCATTGGGTAACGTGAACCTCAGCTCATGGTGCTTTCTCTTGCTGTCTTTTGGAACGTAGACTACAGTGCATTGAGGTAACAGCAGGTCCACATAGGGGCATGAGTCTTTGGAACTCTTGTAGCACTAGATAAAAGGGAGCACATGTTAAAAAGAAGGGTAAAAGAAAATCTAATCTAAGTTCCCGATAAAAAAATCTGACCATGTGAGACTGCTCACCTGAAGCCTGTTGTCCCGTATGACGGTGAGCTGTTTGGACCACTGGCCGAAGCGCTTCTTTCGCAACAGGAAGGCACAAATGCGACAGTCTCTGGCAGGAGGCATAGAGCTCTCGTCCGAGGGCCACTGATGAGTGAGCTGAGCACCTGGGCTCCTCTCTTCCTCGTCCTCTTCATAGGACTCGTAGGAACTGCTCAGGGCGTCAGAGTCGTTGTCTAGAAGCAAAGGAGAAGAAAGAGGACAATTGAGTCATTTAGAAAAATGATTAAAAAATGGAGCCGTCATTTTTTTTTGTCTGTAACTGTTGTCGTGCTCTTGGCTCACAGGAGTTTTTGCGCTGCGAGTTTACACAGGTAGCTGGGTAGCTGCTTTCAGCATCTTCATAGCCATCTTCTATAGAGTTGGGAGGGCTGGGCCTTACTGGAAATGAAAGAAGGTTTAAAAAAAAAGTTTTCATGCATATTGGAACAATGTGCACTGTGACTTTGTTTAGACAGTTTAAGTCCTGGAAAGGTTGATTTAACATAAAAAACTAACAATAGGTTCAGCAGGTTCAGCTGATATGGGAGCATGCTGACCTCGTGTGATTATATACTCAGGCATCTTGCCGGGACCGAGGGGCACTGCCTCCTCATAGTACTCCTCGGGGGGAGGCGTTGTGGGCAGAGGGGGAGGAGAATCAGCCGAGTGCAGGGCAGCCGAGTCTGCAGAGCTCTACAATGGTAGACACATAAACATAAGCATGCTCAGATTTTGACCATGGCAACTTTTTCTTTTCCAAACCCAAACAGCTACAGTGTGTAAAACCCAACAGTAAACGATCCCTCTGAATTAGACACGTGGGCGGATCAGTAAATCCTTTTTCTTGCAACTGTCTGATGAGCATGTGAAGACTGGAAAACCCCACATACTGCACATGGAACACAATCCCTCTGTACTTCATTGCCTCATCTTCACAAGCCATTAAGCGCCAACTTTGGTGTAAAGTTCGATGAGACACATTTGAAGCTGGAAGGGATGGGGAAAGGTTTGATATGCATTTTCCACTCGCCTCTTTTAAAGTATCGGTTTCATTTTCCTTTTCTTCTTTGAGGTCATCAGTAACATCCTTTAGGTCTCCAAGCTCGCAATCTGTACAAGACACAAAGAAGAAAAGAAAAAAAGAGTTAAAAGTTGCTTCTGAACCTCAACCTAATGCATTATATGAACACATTTTAAGATATACAACAGTGAATGTTAACATCACCACGCACCAAAAGTATCAAAGAGAGACTCCACAAAGCTTGTCCCGTTTCTGTACACTGTTGAGTTCACATAGATGTAGTCTGTGCCAGACACTGAAAAGTAGAAGGTAGAAACCACAAATATCAGAATCGATGCATCATTTGCAGAATACCACGCTAAAGGTAAGGCCTCAGAAAGCATGAAACCTTCTCTCTGCTCTCTTCTTTAATGCACACACATATTTCAAGTGATGCCGCTTTAGCATCAGCTGTTCAAACTCCTTCCACTGACCTGACGGCTGGATCTGCTGAAGGAGCTTCCACACCGATGTCTTCTTCTCCTGGGTGGAGGAGCTGAGGTGCTCCTGGTCCAGCATCCTGAGCAGCGCTCCCAGCTCACTCACCAGCACCTCCATGGCTACACAGAGGGGAGGGCAAAAGGTCACGAAGGCACGACTGCAGTTTATAAGCAAAGAGGGCAAAGGTCAGACTGACAAGTCTAAACAAATCCAATGTATATGTCCGAGAGCCAGTTTGAGGGTCACTTCGTTTGTGTCAGTCTTCCATTTTTATTACAAAGCCAATATCCATCTCGTGAGTCAACACAGAGTCCTCCCCTTCGGCAAAGGCAGACTAAACAGCAACAACGGGCTTCAGTGACAGGAAATGTTTTTTAACATTTGTTAATTGCCAGTTATGCTAGAAAGTAAGTAGATCTGGGGCGAGCAAAAATAACAAGCATGTGCAGATGTTGCTGGAATAAGAGCAGAGAAAAGCAGCTCTGAAATGCACTTGGTTCAAAGACAGATGGGCATAAACACACATTTCAGCTGTCACTTGCAATCATGAGAGAGTAAATGAACTGTGCGGCCAAGGCTGTTGTTAGCAGAAACTTGAGCTCGTGCCCTCTGACTCGTCAAATGGATAAGCACATATAGTGCATGGGAGGGAAATGCATGGAATACTCACAGGAATAACTTATGGACCACACAACAGAGCTCAAATCGAGCCAGCAAGCATATATTCATTGACCTTATTTCTAAACCAAACAGTTGGCATTGATGTAGAAAAACACAAGTTTCTCCAGGTTCTGTCAGGTTTAGGGCTCAGATTAAAGGAATACATGATTCTCATCATGTGTTGATCTGAGAGGCTGGACTGGCCCACACCCTGTTTTCAGAGGAAAACTTAAATAAACCATCTCAAACCCCCATCCACTGGACGCCGTGAGAAAAACTCAACCCTCTTCTGATAGGAGTGTTCGGATTCCCCCATTGTCCTACCCTCAGCCACCAAGCAAACCCATTAACTGCTGCACCCACCACACTCTTCCACCTCTTTAATTCACCTCCTCAATTCCTCCATTTAGTCCCCTAACTCACTCCTCCCTTTGCTACTCTTTCACAGTCCGATCCCCTCGGAGCTGCTGAAGCGTGCGCCTCGCAGGGGTCAGTCATGGGCCAGCCGCTGAGCCAGAAAAGTCTTTGTTCAGCGGGCGGTCTTATGGCAACAAGACCTGTTGCACTGAAAACAAGGCAGACACGGGCACGTGCACAGCACACACACACACACACACACACACACGTGCACATGAATGCTTATGGTATGCACTTAGTGAGGTGTGTCTACAGTGAACTTTGGTCTATTGGTTTAGAAAAAGGCACTCAATTTAATACTGTGTGAGTGTGAATTTTTTTCTGACTCTTGGGTGTTTTAGTCCAAGTCAGTGCTAACAAGTTGCTAAGCTGGACGAAAGATCTATCTAACATTTTGGCAGTGATGCGTGCTTTTGTTTAAGTCATCCCACTTCTTAAAGGCTGACATACTTTCCTGAGGTGGGTCTTCCTATGGGCTTAACAATGCCCTCTCGACAGCCCCAGCAGGCATGTGTTTGCCTGTGTCTGTTCAAACATTCTGGATTGCACAGCAGAGTGGCTTCCTTCCATTGTAAGGGTAGCATGTTAACAGTCTGAGGAGTGGGCATGAGGAATTAATTCATCCAGAAATCCGGAATGTCTCCACATTAAGGTCCTATTCACCCTGGGGGAAAGAAGGAAGTCGAGTTCATAGAGTTAGAGAAAGCTCATGAGAGTGGGACGTCTTGGCCTGGTGAACGTAGTCCCTTCTGCCAGCACTTCCAGCTGTTTAGATTTTGGTTGTAGCGTAGCACTGGGCTTCCCCTAACCGAGTGTAAGAAAAAACCTTCCACAGCATGACTCACTCGCTGCATGGAGAAATTGAAATTTACACCAGTCAGCATTAAATCAAATATAACACAGAAATCAAAGCGGCGCTTTCAAGGACTTGGCGAGAAATGGAACGTCGTGCTCGTAAAAAAGCTGCTTCGCTGTTTCATTTGGACCTGCTCTTTAAAAAGCTCATTATCCAATCGGATGATTACAGAGGATTAAGGCTGTGCCAAAAAATGACTGCGGAGGAACTGCTTTGCAGCATTTGGCGTGTAAGGCGCAGAGGACCACCCTTAAAAACAGCAGTGACGCCTTCAGCATCAACACTTAAATCCCTGATTTGATTCCAAGACATCTAAAACAGCACGGAATCCTCTAAATCAACTGTTCGTGTGTGTGTGTTTGGAACGCCTGCCTTTGATGCTTTGTAAAATCAGATAAGACCCCATTCTTGGTCCAAACCTCCATGCGCCCGAGCTTCCGGAGTATGACGGCGCCCCATAAAACAGGCTGAATGAGGTTCAAATTAAGTGAGAATCAGATATCGCAGCTACGTGAGGGTGCCTGGCTGGCTTAAGTTCTCAGGAAAAATAAGCAGTTGAGCACAATGAACGTAGGAGTAAGATTAAACACTTGCATGGATGGAATCCTTTGCACTTTACTGACACAGTGCAAAAAAAAGAAAAGAAGAAGAAACCAGCCACAGTGCATTTTTGAATGTAGACTTTTGCGAAGCAGTGAGAGTTGTTTTTCTGACAGTGCAGAGTCAGGCCTTTTACGGGCCTGAGCTTCCATTTGCAGCCTCCCAGCACCAACTCTGTAGGGGATGGAGGAAAGGGTGGGGGCAGAGGGCTGTGTAGCATTAGCGACGTGAGCACCTGTGCTAACATGTCCAACATTTCACATCTAAGGAATAATGTGCCTTCAATCCGGTACGCACAGGTTTTCTTCTTTTTTTCTAGTGGGTTTTCACACACATGCACGCGCACACACACACATGCACCCACCCGCACACACAAAAGAGTTCCCTCTTGCTTAGTTTACTCTCCATGCTATGCAAGGCAAACACAAATAACTTTACTGTGTGTCGAAAGGAACCGGCACCAGCTTCATTTCATAACACCATTGCTTGCAGGCAATCCAAATAAAAGCACAAGACAGCGCAATACGCAAAGGCCCTGGGGGATAAAAAAAAACAAACAAAAAAACATGAGATTGTTTCATGACTGAGTCTGGTTGGCAAACTGTTGCTTTCCAAACAAATCAACAGAAAATCCTCTCTTGGTGTTTCAGCAAAGCAAGCAAATAGACAAATCTTAAAGGAAACATAACCTGCTTTCCAAAACATTTCCACCACAGATGAGACACCTTTGCATCCCTTAGAACCGGGATGTGTTTCCTCTCTGCTCAAATCTTGGCACGTATTACTTTAGCTGGATATACTGTTCCTTGTTCTTTACAAAATGCACAGATGATTGTTTCTGACTTACACTCAGCTGCTGTAGATGAGAGTCCCACCATTCTTCAAAGTTACAGAGGAGGTGAAGAGCTTCATTCATACACAAAACAGACACTGTAGGTATATATTCCCCTCTCAAAGCCTCCCTGTGTGCTCTCTCCTCTGAAGCCTTTGTATTGGAGGCTAGCTGCAGTCTGCTGAGTTCACACTCCCTTTACCTCTCCCTTCCTCCATCTGTTCTGTTATCTCCCTCTACCTCCCTCTAACACTCAAGCTCCCCTCCTCTTTTTTCCTTTAGTGGTGGTGGTGGGGGGGGGGGGGGGGGGGGGGTATAAGGGGATGGTGGTGCTCTGTAATCCTGTGGATTGTAAAGCACCTGGGTAAGTCTGGCTGTGTAAACACACGGGCTGACTAATAGCTAACCAACATTCTTTATTCTTTCACATTCCTCCCCCGAGTTAACATTATTAACCTTTAACTGGCTGCACACAGTGTTTGCCACACACAAAATGCCAGTGAAACCAGTTGCAGCACGACACCGCACTTAAGTTCGACATTAAGAGAATTTTAACCGAACTTTAACATCATCACTGATGTATAGGAATATTTTTACTGGCTTTTTAAATGAGGCTGAAACATTCCCAAACATGTGTAAATGGAATTTCCTGGCAAATGTAAAGTCAAAGACTGAAGTGGAGGCAAGTTGAGACCTTTAAGAGTTACATGTGCAGAAGCTGCTGCCTTCGAGAAGACAGGACGCAACACGCTGTCCTCATCAGTCACACAGACACAAACGGCTCCCAGGTACACACTGTCCGACACACAACTGCATGCAGTACTGCAGAGTGGAGCCAACATGATGTGTTGTTTCTTCTGAGAAAAGGCAATTACTGACAGCTGGTTGGCCTGCGAAATGTTACACTGATATATTGAAAATGGACAACAGAAGTCAAACTGATGTTTTGAATCTGATCATATCCCTGGTGACCAAAATGATCAAATTAAACATGCTTTAGTTAGAGAAATACACTTGGGACATTAAGCTTTCTCACTATGAATGGGGATAGAATGACCACAGTAATAGGTAATAAGAAAAAAGACACAGGATGGTTAGTTTGTCTGAGCAAGTTGAATGAGAGTGAAATCATACCTTGGCTCTAAAGCTGATTGTAGAAAACGAAGTTTATTACCTCTAAAATGTACAAGAGTCCCAAATACAAGATACGGTCTGGCATACAAACTTTTGCATATTAGCATCACAATTGCATTGGTCCAAAGCAAACTTCTAAACCTGTCAAAAGTACAAAAAAATTGTAACAATGATATATTTCAATTTACTATAATTGTGCGGTAGTGTTAAATCACAGTTCTATAAAATCTTGAAATGTAAAAAAAAAAGACAGATTTTCCTCCTGGAACTTATATCATCATCAGGTTTGTGTATTTCTTTTCAAAATGATTGTGTACATTCTGACATATGAAACAAAAGTTTTGAACTGCTAATACTATGCAGTGCACAGACCTACAGGGGCATTATTTGGATATAAATAGAAGTGTAAAAGTAACAGTCAAGCACAAAAAAATTCATATTGGGATAAAAACAATAGTCCTGGATTTGTGCGCTGACAGTTTGTGGACAGGTTCGCAAACACGTGTTTTTGCTCACAAGTTATATGTCAGTAATTTTCATACCAAGTCAACGCAATTTTCAGCTCGACTCGCTCTGAATTCCAGGTCTATTTGATGTTTTGCTGAGTTATCAGAATACACATCAAAAGAAAGCGGTCGTGGTGGGAAAAAAAGACAAAAAAACTTTGAAAAATGCTCCTTTTTCTTTTTTTAGTTTAATTTCTTTCTTTCTTTCTTTCTTTCTTTCTTTCTTTCTTTCTTTCTTTCTTTCTTTCTTTCTTTCTTTCTTTCTTTCTTTCTTTCTTTCTTTCTTTCTTTCTTTCTTTC
>JABUIW010000032.1:4007355-4059514 GCA_013363375.1 Menidia beryllina | reverse complement strand
TTCTTTCTTTCTTTCTTTCTTTCTTTCTTTCTTTCTTTCTTTCTTTCATGTGTGTGTGTGTGTGTGTGTGGGGGGGGGGTAATGTGTTGTGATGTTTTTCACTGAGGACAAATGTAACAATTATATTTTTTGACAAGGACTGGACTGCCTCCAAAAAGATGACTGGTACAACAAAAGCCAGAACTTCCCTCAGGCATATAGTGTTTCCCTACTTTTGCAAAATATCTCTTAGCTGTGACAAATGCAACAGGCACGCCCAGCCTGCTTATGGCCCGAAAAATCACTCCTTACTGTGACTAAATGTGACCTCTGACCTTCCAAGTGAAGCTGTGACCCCAGACAGAGCAGTGAAGACAGGATGGTGGAAGCACAGCTAGCTGTAAAATCCACACCACTGTGCCAAACATCAACAGCGTTCAGCTGATCTGATAGATCTCTGTAAAACTGTTTTCCACCTTCAGGATAACATCCATGGAAGCTAGAGCACCTTAAGCCCTGATAAACAAAGCTGCTGTGAGAGCCTCAAAGGATTCAAAGGACTGCACCCTCTTTGACTCTACAAGAGATCAGACACTAATGAAAACTGCAGGCTTTTTCTCGGAACTCTCCCCGTCCTTATTGTCTTTGGACATGATGGATATAAACCCATTTCCCAACCAGATATGAAATCAAAGAGATCCACAGGTTGAACTTATTGTCCAGAGACAGTGTAAGAGAAACCTTATCATGTTGAACATTATGACCAGGCTACTTTTTTGTGTTGCGAAAAAGCAAAATATTATCTCCTGCTTAGTGAGTCACGGATGAGGTTTTTCAGTTGCAGCACAGCATGGCCGGAGTACAGTACTATCTGCATGCCGCGAGAGGGTTTATCTAGATACCACCACCCGTGTCTGCCTAGAAGACAAAAAATGAACCACAGCATTAAGGAAAAAAGGGTCAAGAGAAAGTATGTATGTTCAACAACCAAGACGATTATCGCACTCCTTTGTGTCGTGCAAATGAGTGAACATAGTGTATAGCTAACACGGAAACACTGGTGAGGTCAACCAGATCAGGAAAATCTGCTTCATATGTTTAACTGAATCCCAAAACTGTGCCACTATGTATTTCTCTTAGAGACCCGTGGCCTCTCGTGATGCCAAAGCCTCCCACCCTGCTCCTTAGATTCCAGGCATTTCCCAGAGGGTGACGGCTCCCCTCTCCTCTTCCTGCATAAAACATGCCTGGGCAATCATGCACTGTTATCTCCTGAAACCACAACAAGTCAACACAGACAGTGCTGCTTGACTGGGAAATTGGAAGATATAAAGTTGATGACAACAACTGTCTTCGTGACATTTTTGGAGGGGCAGGAGAAGACACATGTGCCATTTCATCCATCTTTTTTTTTTTAAATATATTATTTCTGACAGCAACTGTTTGAAAATCCTCTCTTCTTTGAGCTGTTTCAGCATCTTTCAGTCACTTTTTTTTGTTTTTGAACCGCTTTGTTAACTTTGGTTAGCGGTTGGATTGATTATATTTGTAGAGGGCTGGAGAAAGCAATACCAGAGCTACTGTAAATAAAGAATGCATGTCAGACATTCAGAAACAACCCCAAATTTCTGTTTCAGAAATGTGCATTTCTGAAACTTTAAGCTTAGATGGAAAGAAATGGTCACGGATGTGTCGATATAGGACGTCCACAACTGCATCTTTATGAGATATAGATGGTGGAACGTTGTGCATCGGTGAGGTCATTAAAGGTTATTCAATGACCTGGAAAAAGGAAACAATACAGAAACCAAACCCCAAAATCCAGCAAGATCAAAGCTATTGTGTTATGACAAATGCACTGCGATAAATAACATCAGCAAATAGATAATCAAGCTCATTCTGGCTCTGTTAAGATGGAAGATCAAGTAAAGATATTCGGATCTTACACTGCCAGCAAGTTGCTTTACCTCTCTACTATTGGTTAACGAATTGCCAGCTCCATGGGGTTGCCCTTTATAGATATGGACTTCCTAGCTATGTAGATGACATCACCCATCACCTCCGGCCTTCTGTTTCCTCATCCTGTCAGGTGGCCTATTCCCACTTTTACCGTAGTGTCTCTGGTGACTCCATTCACATGCACTGTCTAGATCTTACACCAGATAGTATTGAATGAGCCTAGCTATATTTCAAAGAAAGGACAATATAACACAACTCGGCTTTTATTTTTCGAGTTAGCCCTCTGAGAGTGGGAACGACTTTCTCATAGTTGAACGCATTTGTTACACGGCTGAAATCTTTTGGTTGCCATGCTGTAGTATAGTATGCCATGTGCAAGCAACAAAAGCTGGATCAGCATGTGAGGAGAACATGTGGGAAGGTTTCATTAGATTGAAAGACGTTGACTGTATAAATGAAAAGGGATGAGAAACATCATTATCTCCACATTGTTTTTACTGCATTCAGAAGTAGCCTCCGGTTATCATAAAATAACACCCCATGACCCATGCAATCCATTAGCACCTTACATGCAGTGAGGATGGAAGGTATCCAGGGATAAACCTTTTGGAGCATTTCTTGCCAGATGTTGGCTCTTACCAGCAGATACCCCTGACTTACAAACGGACACCTCAGCAGATTGCTCGTTCAAAATTGTATGTTAGTCAAGAGCGTGAGAGGGAAAGAAATGTGCATTCCACTGCGCTGTTACTTTCCACCCCTTATCTCTAAATGCAAATCTCTGTGGTGTGGGAAAAAAGTTTTATTTAGTCTGCTGACAGTGTCAGGACAAATCCTAGGCACCTATAAAAAAGGCTATTTTACATAGCCTGTCCCGAGGGTAAAAGATCTGGTCAAAGTCACAGTGACTTGTGGGTGAATGAGATGTTTGTAGGGTGATGGAGAATTACTTAAATGCTTAAATATTAGCAGCTGTTTGCAGGGCACCCATTGGACCCTGACATGTGCATTTTTAATACACTTAATAAACCGTACCTCCTGCAACTTGATCATTTTGCACATGCACACCAGGTAAAAAAAAAAAATAAAACAAAACAGCAGTGGGCATAAACTCCACTTTATTCTTTGCTACCCTTCAGTCATCCCACATCTTTTATGTGTCATCACATCCACAACCGACTGACTCCTGAACGATTCACACCTTGAATGCACCGGAAAATCAATCGATCGTTGTGGCTGTCCAAAAAGAAAGGCAGAAAAGCAAAGCATGGAGGGATAAAGGAACAGATAGATCGAGGTGGAAGAATAGCGCCGCTGATCAGGTGCCGGCAGCTGCATCTGGGCATTTCTCAATATGCAGTACAGTCAAAGGCCACCGACCCGATCGTTATGAGGTAATGTCTCTCTGCTGCACCCTCTCAACCCGTGCTGTCGTTATTCATTTTTTACCCTGATTTATTCAGGTCTGAGATGGCACAGTGGGCTTGACTCAGCCTGCTGCCAGACAAAAGCTCCACAGTGTAGTCAGTATTATTCAGATCCCCTATCTGCCCCAAGTCCTATGAGATCACCACATTGCTATGTCTCGCTCACAGAAAAGTATTCACATTCTGAGAAAGATGCTGTTTTTGCCACTGGAAGTGCTGCTCTATTGATGTTGACCAGACAAGGCCGATATGCACAGAACAGACACGCCTGCAAACGCGCAGGGACACTGATACACACAGGAACAACAGGGGGAAAAGAGGCTGCTTTGTTTCAGCTTTGAATTTGCCGGGTTAATGGGGTTCTGACCAGAGCGCTGACTTCAGCTCAGTCCCTGTCCTTTATTTCCCCAGCCATGTCAGTCCTGTCATCCCGAGTTTTGCGTAATTCAAAGGCTTTTTATTTTAAATGAGACTAAATGGAGTGCAACTTGCGCTAAATAACACTAAAAAACATATAAAACGCTGTCTAAAGACCTTTTACAGTTGCTGGGTCGCTTGAAGTAAAATACATCCAAGTTTTTGGTTCCACTGGCACAAATGCAACTCCATACCATTCAAGGTTCACACCATCTGACAAGCCAGGTGGTCCCTTTCCTCTTTAGTCTGAAGGAGACGGCAAACACTGGCACAACCAAGAAAAAAAAAGAAAACACATGTGACAGTTGGGATGATTAAACGGAATTATTCAGTCAACAGCCTTATTAACGGTGTTGTTTCATAGAGGCCCTCAGCGTAATAGCGCTGAGTGCTCGCGGTATTCGGTATTGTGGCGCTGCTGCTTTTACAAGCGTTTTAACTGCATATGTTTCCAGCTGTTAAACCTGCAGGCAATTCAGCAATGGCATAGGTAGATATTTGAGAGGAGTGTTGTGTCGAGTCATGCCGGTTAACTGAGGAATGGGGGGTAATTTCACAGCTTGTCCATCGCGCGGAATGAACGCCATCAGGAAAAGCTTAACAAATAAATCAAGAGTAAAAATCGTGTAACATTTACAAGGTTCCCCAGTAAAAATACGAACGATCACCAAAAAAGAAAAAAGTGTTAACATGTCAAGATTGATGACAGTGTTTACCACCTCCAAATCTTTGATCTTCCTGTTTGAAATCTCCTGGAAAGTTTTGCAGAAGTGAGGCAAAAGGATAAAGGATGAAGCGAATTCACACTGACTCAAAGTAGTCAACATCTCACATAGTTCAGAAAGGATTAAGACAGTTCAAAGTCCAACCTCTGAAAATATACATTTAATGCTGGAAATATATGTTTGAGTATTTATCCATCACCACGTTTTCCGTAGTGTTGAGTCAAGAACTTCACACGCAGACGGTATGATGAGAACCAGCAATAACAACTCAAATGAAAGACTAGGATCCTCACAGATATGATAACGAAATATTCACAGAGATTAAAAGATCTTCAAAGGATGGTTTTCTCTAGTTTCCTCTTGTGGATGTCTCCCCACAGTACCTTTTTTTATTCCTCCGAAAGTTTGAACTACTACTTCAACTTAAACACTGCCAGTGACTGCCATCCCCTAATACCATTAAGCTGAGTGCAGTATATGCCTCAAAGCACTTCAACCAAAACAGTCCAATTCACTCTCTTTTTAAATGTTATTTTTAGCATATTTTCAAGTGATATAAAAAAAAGAAGATCGGCTCAGAATTGCCTCGATAGTGAATGGACATTTTGAAGCATATGATCTCCTACACACTTGGTTTCCAGCTGTGCACTCATTTTTATCAAATATAAAAATGGTCTCTTTTTAACAAGCCCATCTTCAGAAAGGCTTTCAAACATGTGGCAATGTTGTAAAAGCCTACACTTCTATCCCAAACCATGACCCGGCAGAGCTGCCATCAGAACAGCAACAGAAAACCTAAAATGGTCAAATCATTTGGAAATGGTAACCAAACAAAGCTAAATGTTTACGTTCTGCGGTCGGATCCTTCCAAAAAGAGTTTTGAGCCTTGAGGATTAGCTTCCTCCAGCAGTATATTGACATGAATCACGTTGAATTACGGCTGCTGTCAAATAACAAAAATGAAACGGTAACTGATAACAGGTTAAGTCAGCCTCATTCTGCCAAGTCCCGCCAATAAATCTGCGTTTTCACTGTACTGCGTGTACCTGTGGGCACGCACACCCCAGGCAGAGGAGCTCCTCGCTCTGCAGAACGTTGGAGACTGTTACAGACGCCCTGTGGTCCGCTGCTCCAGTTCTGTCTGCAGCACGTCACCATAGTAACCGAATATAAACAGTTGGGAATGTCCACTGCCTATAAACAATGCACGTTTGCACTCCCACATGTGCATATTCAGACAAATGCCCTGCACACATCTCAGCCGTATGAATCACAGTAATCCCCTATTCTTGCTCGGGTTAAAGAGGGGAATTCCATATCTCACAGAGCCGATCTGCAACCATACATAATACACAGTTCATGCATGATGGGGCTTGCATATATATCATACTCAATGTGTTATTATACTCTCATGTCGGATCACCAGAATGTCTATAAAAGCATTTTTTCACCTTTTTGTAGCTAGAGACCTTCTAAGAAGTTGGCCTCCCTATCCTTTATATACAAGTTTGCATCTCAAATTTTGAAATAGGTTATTTGCTCTTAACATGGGCTTTTAACTGTAGCCCTTTAGAATGAATCTAAATTGTAGAGATTATGTTTTTAATCACAAGATGACACAATCTCCTAAAGTTTAAATCGAATGTTTGTTATGTGCTTTGGTCCAGTTAGTGTACAAAGTACAACAGCACAACAGAGAGTACTGTACAACTGTACTCTCAGCCCTGAGATTACACCAAGTTACGGTGGTACTACACAGCTATGCATGCATATCTAGGACCAAACAGCACTAACCAGTCCTCAAACTGTGCCGTATCATGTAACAAAAAGCCCAGCAAGCCAGGAAGTTTGGCACACAAAGCAATTCAAACTCACACCAACACTACACACAAAGAGTTGGATGCTTATAAATTCTCATCTGCAGTTTGACCTCAGGCAGCTGGCATTCATCCCTCTTTTAGGCTAAAGCTTGATGAACAGGTCGACCGCTGTAATAAAGCAACAGACAGCTGTTCCACACTATATCCTTTGACATTAGCTTTACCCTTAATGACCCAACACCGTTTACCATTTGGTTGAGCACACTCTTTGGTAACTTTCCTGTCTTCTAGCAAAAACTTGCAGGAGTAAAGTCACACAAATCTCCTCCAATCAGTCAATGTAACAGTCAAAGAAAGTAAAATGACTTGTTTAAGTTTTGTTAACATTCACTGGCTACTTTACCATCTGGTAGAAAATGAGTTTCTGGTTATCATTGTCCAAGGTTCTGGACTGTTAGTCACCTAAAAGAGGGACTGTGTACGATTTTGGTTTGCTATTTCCTCGAGAAGTGTGAGTGTGTGTCTGTGTGAGACCTCATTCCACTTATCAGTGATGAAATGTACTCACAATGCTTCAAGACATTCAGAAAAGAATAAGTACATGCCACATGGCATCGAGAGATTCCAGGAATGTCGAATAAATAATCGATTAAATTAAGTGATTTTTCAAAACAAAGCTTTAGTTATGAGAAAAATGGAAGTCGCTGAATATATAATGAGTAAAGGGAGGGTCAGGGCCGCTCACCTCCAGGTTAAGTGACGACAGCATGCTGCATTTTAATTGAGCTCTTTTGCCTTTTAGCTTGGACCCACAACATTTAATTCAGCTCCTGTCCGTTCCTGGAATCTGGAGCCTTGCGAGCATCATGTGAGCAGGAGAGGGTGAATGAATGGAGAAATCATTTCACATGTTCGCTGCTGACTTGGGCTTCCATGAACAATAGGTTGCTTTTTTTTTTTTTGCTTTTTTTTCCCCCCAGAGTCAGGACACCAGATCACCGTTGGTCCAAAGCTTTTCCACATGCTCCGAAAACTGCTAACAATAGTCACAATTCATCAAGTCGTCTGGGCTAAATCACAGACAATCCCACGATTGCAATGCATCTCTGCAGGGATAGCCTCTCCCCTCTCACTCCCACCTGATGCCCTGCTTCTCGCGTTTCACGCCTACACAATGGAGAAAATCCCATTTTTCATACACCACTACTCCTGCTGACCTGACCTGTGCAAATCAAGAAGCTGCTTGGCTTACAAGCTCACAGCAGGGCCTTACAAAAAGCCAGTCCATCATCCGAATAAGAATGTCTGATGACGCCATTTGCACACTACATATCTGTAACCAATCAGAACAAAAAGAACTTGGGCATTTAGCAGATTTAAACTGTACAAATTTTCAACAAAAGCAGAGCGACAATGGTACTTAACTGCACTTAAATAGGGAGGGCACAACTTTTAAAGAAAACATCCACAATATTCAAGCTTTTGGCATGTGTGCAATGGCGATCATTTCTATTGATCCTGATGACAGGTCTATATTTCTCAATAAAGAGGAGTTATAATCCTGTTGCTTACGGTTATGTCATGGTGTTTATCAGCCAAAATGACAGGGACAGAATAGACTGTGGCAAAAAGGGAGGTTGGAATGTCAGAGAAACATTTGTGATGTTCCTGATAAACAAGAAGACATTCAAAAAGATATCACAAACATGTACAACAGAGAAAGTTCTGCTTTTGTGCACAGTGTGAAAATAACATGCAGATGTGTTTTATTTTTGTGAAATTATCTTTTCAAGAAAAAACACAGAGAAAAAAACAAACATTTCAGACTCAAATTAGAACCCTAAAAGGTCGCAGAGATATTCCGATAGACTGGTATTCAAAAAAACAAAACAAGAACTAATGCCTTCAGCACTCGGTACGTCCTGCAGACATTTTTAAACAACGTCCAGAAGATCAGATCCCCCTCAGTGAGCGCATGTTTAGCAGCTAATCTTCCAGAACATTTACCCCTGGGAAGTGCTTCTGTAAACAAAAAACAAAACAGAAATTGTCTGATAAAGGCAGTTTTATCTAGGTGTCTGGCTGCTGGGGCCAAAAATCTGGACCGCTCGTCCATGTTTGAAAGTAGCGAAACATTCTGTACACCTGTCGGATATATGTAGAGGAGAGATATGTTTTCTCTTCTGACACACAAAACAAACAAAACTAAATATAGTAGGCTGTGTGTGTGTGTGTGGGCATTAAAATGACTACGGATATAAAAATCAAAATAAGGCAATATTCTCATTATAGGGGTTTATATGAGAGGTAAATACCACTACTTTTTATTATGCAGCCACTCATATGTCACAGAGCTTACTCTGATGAATGACTCATAACAACAATATGTCCTCTTATCGATTCTGACACCCACCCATATTCTTAATTACAAACACATCCCTCCTAGCATGACACATTAGCCTACTTGGGTTTCTACCGCTCTCTGAAACTGGGTCTTCTTGTGCAGCAGCCTTATCGCTCTGCAAAAAAACAGCCGGCACCATTAAACAGAAGGAGATGTACTTAACCTGCTATCGTGATAGCAGGTTAAGTACGTGAAGTCTGGCAGCTCTAAACTCAAAAGAATGTACTACAAAGACGCAGTGTCAGTCCCATGACGCCGAGACACCTCTTGAAGTGCTAAATATTCGGATTAAACTCAACACGTGTCTGAATAATGCAAGCGAGATCATCACATTCCACATGCATATATGCATATGAGTGCGTGTGCAGGCTGCAATAAGCTATGATGATTTCTCACCATCTTGCATCATTAAACCACCGCTGAGACAAAACAAGCTGGAGGAGGGCAACACCTGACATGGTGAAAGCAAACACATTGTGAAAGTAAAAGCCGTGTAGCAGCAGCCAGTAAGAGACCTTGACTGACAGCGTAAACAGGTCGGGCCATCCCAGGGGGATCCCGGCTTGTTTACTTTCCCGTTGTTTACCTAAACACACAGCTCCGGGAGGCTAAGACACATTCTTGTGTGTTTGTGCAGGGACAGATAGGAATGACAGATGAGGGTTGCCCCCGCCCGGGACCTTGAGACTTCCTTCCTCTGATACTTTGTATAGACTTCAGACACACGGGTAACAATTAACATCCAACATGATCCTCAAAGACTTCCAACAAAAGAAGGATTAGGGGAAGGGGATGAGGTCAGACTGGGAGCCAGAAGTGCCTAAAAGTTGGTGTTTTCTCTCGCAAGCCAAAGGTCTGTTAAGAAATGCATAAGAAAAAGCCCCACATTTACACTTTGTCCTCTTTCCTGTAAGCTCCTGTTGAATTAGAAAAAGGCACCATTTAACTAAAACCCTACTCAGCCTTGTACAGAAAACCTAAAATCCTGTGTAAAATGTTCTTTTTACCAATTCCTCTTCCCAAGCTCAGACAGAGGAGGGTGTGTATCTGTTTTTTTGCTGAAATGTTGAAAAAATGTCACTGTTCAGGGGGTTAATGAGCCCCTCCCTAAGAAAACACATGGTGTGGAAACACATCTTTTATTTCCAGCTATTTCAACACACAAGCGCTGTAAATCTGCAGGAAGTTTGCTGCTGGTTGTGTCCAAATATATCAAACCACTTTTAAGCAAGGCCCCCCTGGCTGTGTCTCATCTGTAACGTTTGGATATTTAACTTAAGTCAGAGTGGGTAGGATTCACTTTCTAGAGCAACAAACAAACTTGGGATGCTGGCTTGTTTACTGGGTCTGATGGGAGACCAAAACACAAATCATTTATGGTCCTGAAGAGCATAAACATACGTGCGTAAAAGAGAGAGAGAGCAGCACCAAAATTTAACCTGACGATTCTGCAGCCCAGGGTGCGCAAGTTGGGAAGCCAAGTGGGCGTGTCGGGTGGGTGAGTGACAGCCAAGGGAAATGTTCATGCAACAAGTTAAACTTCCATGCAGATCTAAATCCGCCTGGGCGACGACAGGTAGAAATTGCACAAACGTTTACACCCACGATCTGCTCTTTGCAACGACTTAGGGACTAGAAAAAGTATCCAAACACTTACAGGAGGCGTCGCTTGTGTCCATTTTGCTGCTGATGCTGATGTCCATGTGAGGACTGCTGAGACTCAGTGCGGCTCCATGAGTGAGTGAGCGTGTGTGAGGGCGTGCGCGGAGCCTCCACCGCTGACAGATCCACTCAGTCCGGAGAGGATCAGCAGGTTGGACCAGGCTTGTCTGTCTGCTGGGTCCTAAAGTCTGCTGCGTTCATACACCTCCCCTCAGGTCCCCGCATGTCCTGTCTGCACCTAACCTGTGGGGCGGTTTCCACTTGTGTCCAAAAATGGCCAGGGTGGCTTCCTGTTTATGGGTTATGGCCCAAAGAGCCTAAAAGATGATAGCTTTAACATGCTGGGACATATGTCTGCCAAACTAGATTGCAACCAGCTCAACAGCCCTCAGTAAAAGAGAAGACTTTAGTTGTATGCACACTATTGTACACCATCAACATCTCCAGTGTGTGTGGTCAGCACACAGTTTAAACACTGAATCATAACTTTTGCCAGATGCCCTCACACACAAGTGAAAGGATAAGAGTGATATGCATTGAAATCGATCAGATGGAGAGGAACAGAAATGGCCCGTCTCCAAAAGCAGCAGTCAGTAATCAGTTGGATGACGTTGGTCATGTAGAAAGTTAGGTTTAATTTCATGTGGTGATTTAGACTCATCAAAGAAACCATGTGTGACCTGTGTCAGGGTTGTGTTTCTCAGTTGTGAAAGATTTTCTCAGTTTTTCCAGATTAACAACCCACACGCCTCTTCTAAAGGCCACAACATACATTATTTTTTTACAGATTATATTTATGCATTCTTTTTCAGGAGTATTTGTGCAAAGTATTTGTAGTGGTCAGTGTCAGACCTCTGAGTTAGCTTTTCTGACTGTTGACTAAGATACTCAGTATGAATTAAATACTGTGATCTGGAATTGGACACTGTCACAGCTGCTTACTGATTGGTGCCTTGGTATAGGATAGTACATGCTGCCATATGTTGTTGCAATATTATCTGGGTGCTATAGGCAGTTATATGATAAGGTGCAGTGTAAATGTGGTATAATGCTGCTCTCAGTTTTATACAGTTTTGGAAAACCTGTTATTTCCAAAACTCAGGCTGCTATGACATTTGTCACTTTCAGGTTTCTAATATCGTAGATCCCAAGTTTGCTATAACAGAAGCTTGAAGCCTTTTTTATTTTTATGAATCTTAAAAGTTTTGCTTTCCAAAACTGAATTCAGTAGCTGTGAAAACTGCCATCAAACTGACCAAATATACCAGGAAATGCTTGTCCCAAAAATTTTACCATATGACTCTTAAATAAGTGTGTTTTTTTTTCTTCTGGGCATAATGTATTTTAATATGGCATATACGTGAACTTTTTAAAGGAGCGGGTGTAAATTTGTGTCGTCCATCAAACCGATGTAGATGTTTTGTTTGTGCTTATGCGTCACCTAAACATTTGCAGCAGAGGTTTTGTGCTGGGCTTGTATGGATCAAATCTGTTTTCCAGCACATCCCACAGATTTTCAGCCAGACTGAGCTCAAGGGAGGCTGGGAGGAGGTTCAGTCTCCATCCATGGGCATCTGTGGTTCATAACATATTATCATCCACACCCCTAGGCCTTTAATTTCTTCCACTATACACCTCGTATCCATTCTCCGGATGAATGACCTATAGGGGAGTGTGATATGTTACACATTCTGATCCTCAAGATAAGGGTAAATGATTGGTTGAATTTCAAAATGCAATTTACAGGATGATTGTTGCATGTAAAATAAATAAATAAATAAACAAAACAGTGAAACTACTTCATATTTTAGTGCACTTACAAGTCTAAAACCTGATCATAACCTGCTGCCTAAACCTATATTGACGTTATAAAAAAACACTAAAAGTTTTTTCCCCCCGATATTGTTTCAAACAGAATAACAGACTAAATTAAACACTTTTGCAGATGCCTGTTTAGCACTCCTGAGGTTGTTTCGCCTCAATGAAACTGAAGCTCTGCAAAATGGGTGGGGTAGTTTATTTTCGTTGGTCCTAGCCCAAAGAGCCCAAAAGATGCTTTCTCTAAGCTGTAAGCTTCATGTCCCTCTTCTGACAGAAACTGTTTAGGATTCTGGGACATCCCCTCGCACAGTCTTCTCCTTAGGTGCCCCATTAGTTACTAAACAGACTGAACACACACAAAGTTGTTGAGTCCCATCATTCAAATGCTGGTGCACAGCATCAGTAGCAGCTAAATTTATTGCTCTTTCCTTACCGGAGTCATGTGGTTTCCTTATGCTGGTAAATCATCGACATACAACACAAATAGATTTAGACCTGGATGAATTGACATGGATGTGAAGGTTATTGCATCAAGTATGTCCAGAAAATTGTACTGTGTCCAGCCAAACAAACTAGAGCTCATCAATCCTTCTACATGCTTTTTTGGGATCATCCAAAATGATACTCACATAAAGATGCAGGTCATCATATTCCACACTCCCCTGCATATTCTGCCATTTACAGTGTGGAACAAAACAAGATTTATGAGACCGTGCCGCATTCTTCCACTGCACCATCGTCCAGGTCCGAAGCTCATGCGCTCACGTTGTGTATTTTGACACCTTTCCACTTAGAATGAACGTCTCTTTTAAGATATGACCTCATTGGACAAAGTTCTCTTCCTTCACGCATCTGTAAGCAGTGGGCACACATGCTCACATCGCTGTGTCTGGTTATCCTTTACTGAATCCTTTTTGATGCACAGTAACCCCTGCACACCAAAACGATTCTACATTACCTGCCACGGTAATTGGCTTCATAATAGGATCCAAAGTAAAATCCTTCAGATTATACTTGCCTAATTCTGTTTTGAGCGTTTTAAGAACTGACTGTTCAATTGCTGTCAAGTATAGCGCACCCGTTGAATAGATTTAATTTGAAGACATAATTAAAGCATTCTTATGGCAGATATATTACATTACAAGATAACAACCCCCTTTATCTCACTAATACATAGATTAACTAGAAGGAAATCCCATTGGTTTAATATATAGAAATGTATTCAATCTAAAGTCATATAGACTTTCATTTCCTTGGGAATCATTTCAGCAATTTCTCAGAAAAATGTGCAATGTCTTACTGAGAAGCCTTTTAGACACGCAAAAAACATGAGAAGACAGACTTTGAGTCGCAGTTTAATTTTAGTGACAAAATCAAAAATAACAGTATTCAAAGGAAGAAAAGTCTTCAACAACCCTGGATCTTTGTCGGCGTGTTAAATACCTTGCAGAGTGTGAGTGAATATAATCTCTGTAGCTACAAAATTAGAATAGTAAAAGAATATAAACAATAGTGAATTCAAATGCATGGATGACTATAATGCTCATTCTAAAACATCAAGTCAATTTTCGGTTGCAATTGGTAGAAAACAGGGGAACAAGGTTGTGGTTTCTCTTGCCGTACCTACGAAATCTACTGGATTGCACATTCTTTCAGGTGACATTATAGCTGCAGAGTGACCTTCAATCATTTCATCAGCGTTATATGGAAGTGATCTTCATCCTCACTTTGGTTTTAGGTGTCACACAAATCGATGCAGATCAGGCTAACAGTTGAGAGGTTATTGTCCACCTCATATTCATATATTTTTTTTGTATGTGTCAGTGTGTTACTGTTAACTAGAGGGGACTCTTTCATAAAGGAAATAAGAAATCAGAATACATTGGCAAATTCATCCAAAACCAAAGGATATTGATGTCGTGAGCTCACACTCATTCTCGTTTTTCTAATCATTCACACTGGTAAAGTGTCATAAATGATATACTGTATCTACATTCTACTCCATTGGATTGCTGGTGCTGCAAAGTCATAACTAAGAGAGCATAACAAATAAGGCAAAGCCAAAATTCTCCTCATTGTGTTTAGGTACTGCAGCTCTGGTCACAGACACTCTCTTGGGCCCTTTTGGAGGCGCACCAATGACTCACGACACTACAGTATGACAGTCTCTATTGCTTACACTCCACTCCAGCCAGAGCTGCGCGGGCCACCACACCCCACGTGACCCCGTTAATATGCCTCCGTGGACTTCCATCTTACTCCAGATGTCCACTTTGGTGACAGGAATTAGCTTTGTCAGGCGAGGAGATCCAGAACAGGCTCTCAGGCATGGCAGTGTATCTGAGAAGAAGTGCTCCTGTCATCCCTCGAATGGTCAGCCTGTGGCTTTGCTTATGGCAATTTCAAACGCGTCTGCACGGGATTAAAACAGTCGGGCCTGTTTCTTCAGCTCATTCCTCTTCCATAAAGCCAGCCGGTCAAAGTCCTCCACGGTCATTCCGAACACCTGGACAAACTCCTCTGGGGACAAGTGGCGCTATGAAAGAAGGACGAGGGGACAAAGTCAAACTTTCCAGTTCCATGGTACCATTAATGGTACACAGTTTAGGTCTGACAAGCAATCTACACATTTTAAATCTGAAAAAGAATTTGTAAAGAGCTTTCGCCAATCAACATGTCCTCATATTAGTGGAATAAAAAGTAAGCATAACTCAACAGTTAAATTACATCCTCCTCCCAGCACAGTTGAGCTTGTTGTCCCATTCACAACTTACTTCCAGTCTGGCTCTGTCCACATCTTTTGGCAGCCTGTTCCGCCCCCTGGTGGTGACGATGAGCGACTCGTAGGGGTAAATCTGCAGGTTAGAAGAGTTTCGTGACACATTTAGCTCCCAAAATCCCTGTGATAATTTAACCTAAGGAACTATACTTATGGTAATAATTATTGAATGCAGGGTTATGTTAAAAGCATACCGTGTATTCAGCTGTAAGGAAAAAAGGGAGATCGACGTGAGAGGTGTATTACGAAAAGAACAGATTAAATTATGCTCTGCAAAAGTATTAAAATGACCTCTGCTTCCCCAGTTGACCTCACTGCCACTGTCATACTGGTACTGGTAGCAATCTGCACTCTGAGGCTGCAGGTAGGAAAAGACAGCTGGATTAGAGGATGTACTAAGCTTGGTAATGAAGAAGGCTTATTTGGATTAAAATACGTGAGAGGTAATAGGAATTAAGCTCTATTGTGCTGTATATAAATGTGTCATGTCATGTTAAAAGTATTCTCACCCGCTGGATGCCGTTGCGTCCATATCCTGGAAGTGAGGCTGATTTACAAACAAAATCTAAAATACACAAATAGACAATGTAAGTTTTAAATAAGCACTCAGATAGAGCACAATAACATGTCAGTACCAGTCAGTGCCAGAAGATGGCGCTCATTGCCAACCAAAAATGAACGTTAACCGCTCCAGATGTATACAGAAGGCTACGGATGATGAATCCAGTGAAAAAACATAATTTATTAACCAATGCATGCCTCCAAAGGAACTATAAAAAACAAACAACAGAAGCACACACCTTTTTTCAGACAAAGAAGCAATTTTATAGAACAAACTCACCACTATCAGTGCTGAACTGAGACCGCGGAGCTGCGAAATAAACATATCAAACAATTACACAACTGCTTGATCAAACCCATCATAGAAAAAAAAGACAAATGCTGCAACATATCCTGAATTTCTATGATATCCATCTGACTAAAAATATCTGGTAAAAAGTTAGATTTTTAGTGACTAACTTAACAAAGATACATAAAAAGAAGCAAGCTGGGATCCTATCAACTCCTGGGATTAGGGGAAAAACATAAGGGGACAAAGTATTCCGGAAAAGGCAAGAGCAGAAAATATGAAAATATACACATAAGTGCAAGAAAAATCTCCTAAACACCCCACGTTAGCAGTAGTTGCACAGGGCAGATTGTCCTCACTGCCTCTCAACCAGCCGAGCCCTGTTCACTCGTTCTCCCTCCCATTTGACAAAAAGCTCTAATGAGAGATTTTACTGCCCATAAATAAAACAGGATATGGGACACCAGCTGTGAGAGCAGGAGTGTGAGATATACACACAGATAGATGGATCGAGTTTTGGAAGAGTAGAATATGGAAAGCTATTCCGTCAGAGCAAAAGTGAGAGGCAAGCTATTATAGGCAACTCAGGGGGAAAGGGCGTAATGAAAAAAAGATGGACCGAGATAGGGGAAAAAAGGGGAAAATACTTTTGATAGAGATGGCGATAGACTGGTGCCTTGATGTCAGATGTAAAATTAAGATTCTCGACATGTTAGATAATCAGTTATGCTCGGCCTTAACTGATTGAACTGGAAAACAGAAACAACTCTGCCCATCTAGGAACTGACATTATCACATTTGACATTTCGACACACCTGCTTTAACACGTTTTTTTGGTCCACTTCTGTGCAAATGTTCTGTATTATTCCCATAAGACATCTCCTCAGCTACAACAGACTTAGTCCTCTGCTGCTGCCTTTGGTTCAGTCACCTAATCTGCTTGCCTATAAACCCCCCCCCCGGCCCCTGCAGCAGCACTGACCCTCGCTGACCTGCATCCACCGCCCCGCCGCCCTTGACAAAATAGCAGTGACAGCAGATATTGAAGCGCATAAAAGGTCCCACGGACAACATATGTGTTCAAGTTTGGAGAGGCCCGGCAGGAATAAGGCGTTCGCGGACTTGCAGACGAATAAGGGGGGGGGCGGGGTGGATCCTTACAGCCGTTGATGGTGTTGTTGTACACCGTGGTGCCGTAGCCAGTTGTGTTCAGCGTTTCCTTGCTCCCGCATCGAGAATTCCGAGCACTGCCCCAGGGGTCGTTGTCATAGGAACCAGATCTGGCTTTCATCTCCTCCTTTAGGATCATCCTTCCGATGCCACTCCCAATCTGGGGGGAAAAAAGTACAAGGAAAAAAAAATCACTGAACTAAAAAAGTGACAGGGGAAAAAAAGCTACTTCAACATACAGAACGGAGGGTGAAATTAGCAAGAAAAGCAAAGGGGTACGATTTTGGCATCAAACCAGAAAAAAAGAGCATTGTTTTGGGCTATTTCTGAGTATGGAGCTAACTTCAATCTGATGATGAAGAGAGGGAGAAGGAGAATAATGAAGCTCTCACTCTTTGAAGACTCTGACTCCAACACTCTTCATCTCCTCCCGTCGAGAAGCGTCTTCTTGGCACCCGATAGGCTTAGAGAGAAGAGAGATTAAAGAGATTCCCCTCGCATGAAAATAGACCTCCAAGAGGGAAAACGGCAACAAAGTGAGGGAGCCAGTAAGTATGACAACACAGCTACAAAATGAGCTGCACTCCAGCGTCTACTTTTGGTTCTGTGAAAAAAAGGAAGGAGGTTGCAAAACCAAATCTACCACTGCTCCTCACCCCTGGGGGAGCTGGCGTACGGGTAGTAGTCAGACTCAGACTGTGCATATGGCTCCGGAGTGAAGGTGGACAGTCTGGAGGATCTGAGGATGTCCTCACTGGTCCTGCTTTTGGTGGCTGCTTCCATATGATTGTCTGGAAGAGAATTGAGTTGAGGAAAATCAACGAACCACTCAAACCGAAACAACTGATATTTCTGTGGAAGAAATAGTTTAACGACGCAGAAAAATATGCTCAAAGAATTTACAGATAGTGACATGTCATACAACTCTAATCCCAGAAAGGTCGGCACCCTGTGTGACATTGAAAATAAAAACAGAATGCAATTATTTGAAAATCCCAAGAACCATTATTTTTAATAGCAAAATAACAGAAATTCTATTCAGTTAGAAAACAGAGCATTTTTATGAAAAATATGTGATTGGCAGAGGCAGCAGTAACGGGCAATGAATCAGTAACAAAAGCTTATGATCAAAATATTTAGAAAATCTGGAGTTTTTTCGGAAAAAAACAAAAACAAAAATGATCAGTTTATGCAAATTTGTTTCCTCAGAGTGAACGATATTACAAACTAACACAACCTTGTAGTGGAAATTGGCAAATTGGTTTCCTTTGTCTGTGAATATATTATAGCATCTCTTCTACAAATGTAGAGTAAAGCTCAATTTTGTACAGAAAATTACATTAATACCATTAGGATTTTTTTGTCTTTGGGGCTGAATGAAGGAGCAATAGCCTGGCTTCTTATCAGCACAATCAAAAGTCAGCATCAAGGGTCATCATGTGTGCACAACTTGCACAAATGAAAAAGCACCATCAGTGCTGAAAAACAGCCTCATTCTGCATCTGCTTCTTTAGCATGGCTTCATAATACAAGAATAAAAAATGGAAACATTTCTTTTGCCAATAATTCAGCAGCTGATCTCCTCAGTTCTCAGAAGCCTGCTGGGTGGTATTAAAAGAAGGGAGCTGAGAGATAGACACAGCCTTTAAGATTACCTAACATTTTTCAGGAAAAATGTCTCACTTTCCATAGCTTTTTTCGATTAAAACCTTGGTCTATTATATTTGCAAACTATTGCATTCTGTTTCCATAAACATTTTAAACGACACACAAATTTAACTGTAGTATACGAATGAAAACATATAATGAACGTGACAAGGATACGCAATGAAAGAGTACTTTTACTCAACAGGTTTGTAGTCATCACATTTAACTTTCCTGTCCGACAAGATCAACGTTTCAACCATTGGTTGGAAGGTAACTTGCATCTAAGAGGGTTTGGTTACAGTTTAGCCTGAGGCACACAATCTTTTCACGAGCATTGACAGGGTGATGATGATGCCACTCCACACCACAGTACAGCCGGTGGGGACAACGTGCAGTGTAATGTCACATAGACTGTTCTTCACTGTTAGCCATTAGCCATAACAGCCCTGATGTTTAACCCATCGGGTTCCTATTTACATGATGAAGGACACTTGAGTTAGACATTCTCAGCCATTATACTTTTATGGAACTGTTGAAATAACTAAATGGCGAGCCACACACACACACAGGCACACACACAGTAATGCATCTAAACAGAGACATCAACATGTCTATCCACTTAGAATGAGTGAACAGTGAGCGGAGGGAGGTACTTACAGTGGTAAGGTCACCAGGTAAAGTGGAGCAGAGGGTGGAGGGAAGTAATTAAAAGTGATTGGATGCATAAAAAAGAGGCAAAAAGAAAAGGGAAACATTATTGGAGCATCCAGGGGAATATGAGAATGTGGGAACTTTGCTGCCCATATGTAGCAAGAGGGGGGAAAAAGCCAAAATGATGGTTTTTGATAGAGCCTCTTTTTCCATACAGGTAGCATTAGGCAGCTAAAAGATTAGTACATAACTGGCCGTGAATGCACAGAGAAATTCCGTTTCACATGTTTGTGTTGTGACATTGTTGAGACAGAGAAAATAATACTTCATAGCTATTCAAAAAAGCCAAAAAGTACACACACGGGTGAGTTAAGTATCAGGATTCTAACAAGGCATGCTAAAAATGTTTTATCTTGCTGTTTGCTATATACGCTCCCTTGTTCACACCTGTCTTAAACATATACAAAAATGTCCCAACCTGGAAACGTGGCCAGTGATGAAACAATCTTATAGCTGAGACGTACAGGAGGGTGAGTGCTTGCTAACAGACCAACACATGGTGTACACACTGTACAGCACGGGGGCATGCAGGACAACAACAAAGATAAACTATCCTCAGTCATGAGATCTTATGACTCTCAGCTGGAAAGCCTTTTTTAGGTGCAATGTGACGAGGCGAGAATAAGCCTCTTTCTTATGCATTTTCACACCCACGCTCACCCAACCCAGAGTGCTGAGGCGCATTCGAGTTTAATGACTTATAAAAAGAAATAGGACAAAAAAGCATTTTACATTAACTGTTCTGCCACACTATTTGACCTAACAGCATAAATGCGCAACATTAAGATACTCTTCTCCACTCATGCCCTGATGTATTTCTTAAATTTTGCCCACTTGCAGTGTTCCAGGTTTAGCTTGGTTCCTCAGAAAAAAGGAAAAAAATGACCTCTACACTTAAACTATGCCATGACCACTGGCGTCCTTGTCAAGGCTGAGAAATTAGAATGAAAGCACAGCAAGTGCAAATCCTTGTTACAATTCAGCTTCTTGCTGTCCCATGTAGTGAATGCTTGTCTCTGCTGAGCAAGCCATCGCTCCAACGGCAAAAGGCCTCGCTGGTCATTTTGCTTAATTTCTGAAACGGGTTCCCTTATGCTTCCTCTAACCTATAAACCTTCTCCTTTCATCTGCATTGGTCGGCAAAGTACAGTTAAACCAGATGATGGTAAGGGCTCAGGTCTGCAAGAACATCTATGTTGAATATCAAACACAGTAGACTACACTGAAAGGAGGACAGGCAGGGTAAGGCGGGGCTAACTGCACTGTACCCGTTCTCTTATAGATGGGAGGCTTCCTGTAGATGTTGGGGTCCCCTGTGGCTGAGGAGAGAGAGAGGAGATGAAGAGGTGAAAAGTGGACGAGCAAAGGAGGAGAAGTGAATTGATATTGGGGTGATGGGACAGGAGTCGGGTGTGGAAAGGGTGTGGAAGGGGTGAGTGTAAAGGAAGATAAAAGGAGGGAAATATGCAAGATGAGGAAAAGAATATGCCTGAGAGGTCATGTGTTACTTTTCTAAATGATTTGCCATTGTGAACACCAACTGGTGAACTGTGGGGGGTGCAATGGGCAGGTGAGCATTCCTACCTGGTACATGAAAATGTTTGGGGGGCTGGTTTGTGGTGGGTGTGCTTGAACGCCCCTCTTGGCTGTAATAAGGTGAACTCCTGCCACTCTCAGAGCCTGCAGTCAGCCACAGCCGATGATAGCAAAGGAAACATGAGGATGAGGAACGGCTTTAAGACATGCAGATGAGTGTTTCTTTAAGCTACAAACCGGCACTGAACAACTTTTAGTCGAACAATAAGAAAAGGCAAAAGTTCTCAGCAAGGGAACAATGCAGCAGCTAACAGGAAATGCCAACGTTCCTGCATATGTGCGTAGTTTCTTGAATTGACAACCAAGAACTTCAGCGAATGAGTCAAACAAGTAATATGACGTTTTGTCCCCGAGGCAGTGAATCTATTATCCCATCATTCATGTTGTTCTTGGTAGCTTTAAGAGGGACGATGAAAATGACAAACAGCTTGAAGTCTACTACAAACTCAGTGATTATTTTATGCCATAACAGACTGTATTAACCCAAGATAGTTGTTGTACATTAAAACAGGTAATTTAATTAGTTCATACAAACTTTTTCCCCAATAGCAGGCCTGCAGCACATTCCAGGGAATTGTTTTGGTTAACAAACTTCATCGAGGTGGGAAAAAAGGGACAGATCGAGAACGGTCATTTATCAATAGCTGATGTCACCGTTTTAGGTGAGAGATAACCTTACACAGTTATATCTATTACGGCCACCAGGAGTTTCAACTTGCAGAAAAAACAGAACCCTCATGTAAACATCGTCTAAGGGTGGCTCTGGCTCTGGGCTCAGAGCCATCTGGGGTGGGTCATCACACAGTGGAAATGTGTACTGTGGTCACATCAATCAGTATTCAAGATCTTGTTTGGAAGTAATGAGAGCTGGACCGAAGTGGAAAAGAACAATCTAGAGTCTGCAACAAGTCCAGTCTCCATGGTGGAGTGTGGTTGTACCAGCAGACGCCATGCTGCCTTCGCGACAATAACTTTTCCAAGGGACATCCTTGTATTCTGTACTAGTTGTAAAAAAATAACTGGGTTTTTCAGAGTGGATTATCTTTTTTTTTTCATTTTTGTTTTTAAGTGGTGAACCTGTGAATATATGAAAACTTGCTTTTAAGAGCAAACAGAGAAAATTGGTCCTGAAACTCTTTTAAATGTTGTGAGAAGGGCTGGTAAAAGTTCTTATTTTTATTTTTAGCAAGGGCTGCAGACCTGCATGCAAAAGAAAAGGATGCAGCTTCACAAATTAAATGAAGGTCTGCCATGGACTGAAAGAAAAGCAAACGTAAGATTTCTGCATTTTTGAAAAATGGATTTATTTTTATTTCCAATAACCATACCGTGCCTGCTTTAATTCAGGGTAGTATAAAGATCAGCATTTGTTTGCTTAATTAATAAAACGCAGTGGGGAAAAAAAAAAAGAAAGAAATGTATGAAGTGCCTGTTTCTTACCAGGATAGCCAAAGTGCTGAGGAGAGCGAGGCATGATGGGAGACATGCCTTGACGACTAAGTGTTGGGGAGTCAATATAACCTGGACTAGAGCAGCGGAGCTGCTTTGTATCCAGACTGTCATAGTCCTGAAAAGATAAAAGAGATCAGATAAACTTAAAAGTAGTAGAGAACAAAGACAAGCAAATATGATTAGAGTGGACTTGTTGGAACTTGTTCTGTCACTCATATCTGATGCAAGAGCCCTTACCTGAGAATATGGTGAGAGAGTCCCAAGTGACTACAGAATCAGGGGAGACAGAGAAGTTGTGTTTGTTTTTTTGACTGGAATAGTCAGAAAGTCAAAACAATTTGCTGAGTGAGGCATATTTTAATCGCCAGACAACAATGACGGCAAACAGACCGAAACATTTTCCATTCTAGGATTTTAAAAGTATCACTTAATTCAGTGTTGTTTTATCTGATACAGAAGTAGCCTAAAGAGTTAATGTTCGACATTAAAAGGGAACACAGCTGTTTCACTTGCCTACATAACATTTTGATCTGTCAGACTCGCACTACTTTTGTCTGCCTTTACACAAATCAAAATGTTACAGTGGATGCTTTTATAGGGTATTAGCTCTCAGATGTTTTAATCTTATTGTTTTCATCAGAGGCTTGACAGAAAGCAACGTTTGCCAAAAAATCTAACTGCTCCTGTAGCCTCTAAACTAGAATGAATTGTCGGTCAGGCAGTACACACTTTAGGCTCATTACTTTTAATCAATTCTGGTTAAATGCTTTTGAAATCTTATAGTCCTGACCATAAAAAAGTAAAACCTCCGCATTTCACTCTACACAAAGCCATCTCTGAAAGTTAACTGCACATCACCAGCAATATCAAGTGAAATAGAAAAAAGATAATGCTCCTGAAAATGAAACCTTATTATTTCACATCAGAATTTCATAAGATCAGTCGTGCTATACCATATAGAGATGATAAAAACTGAAGGCAGCAAATCCGGGAAAATGTTTCTGTTTAAAAAATAAAATGGTGAGCTGGCAACGCTACATGACACAGAGTTTCTCAGGTTGCTCCTCTTGAAAAGTGTATTGCAGTTGTACCTCCCCATAGCTGTAATAGTCTAGCCTGTCATCAGAGGTGTATCTGTGGTACGGCTGGTATGAGGAGGATATGAGGTCGGGCTGTTGGACCTCATAAATGGCCTTGATCTTTGGCAGGGCAGCTAAATCCTTATAATCTAGGATCTCATTCTCCACTCTGGCCTGGAGAGAAGACACAAACACACCCACCACAGACAAAGACAACAGCAACAAGACCCCACGTCAACCGCATGGACAATGCACAGAGTAGGGATGAAAAGTCCACCAATGTTATCATTCACATGTGAGCAGAGCGAAGGGGCAAAAGGGGCCGATGAAGGAGGCAGGGCCACAAGCGGACACATGCACACTGCAGAGCGGGGCAGTGCTGAGGGCTGTTGACCTTCAGCGGCCACGCACATGTGAGCAGGAAAGCAGAGGAAGCAAAGGCGGCCGGAGAGGGTGAGGGATGGAGGAGGTGTGGAGACAGTACGGAGGACAAGTCTGCTTACACTGCATTTCTCCCTCATCCATCACCTTAAACAGAAAGGTCATTGATTACGAGAGAAGAGCAGAGCAGAGAGCAGGGACTCCGGCATGTGTGAAGGCAACCCCTTGACATGCTAATACTGCCTTCATTACAGACCGGTGAGCAGCAGGCTGTGGACATGCCGCCATGGAGGTGCTCCAAGTTATCTGCACGTCTGTCTGACCATCTACCCATCAAACTCCACAAAAAAGGGATGCATGCAGAATAGGCAGATTGCTTAGATTATGAATTCAGTGGTGATTGAAGCTCGAAAACTAATTCTAACTTTTCAGGGCCTCTTAACTCTCCGATCTATGCCTACACCTCCACAAAATCTGATTCCCATCAGTAAGAGATATGATCTATTTTCAGTCTGTACGCTGAAAACTGACACGGCAGAAAACTTGATGCCTCTTGTTTGGGTGCATCTTGTTGTTCACAAAGTAACAACAAGCTACAGAACAAAAAAGTCATAAAAACGTAACTGATTGCGACAGAGGAGAGACACAGACAAGGGAAAAGGCCAAGTGAGGGAGCAGCCTCGCATTTCGGTGCTTAAATATTCAAGCCTGTGGGTTGAGCTTGTGTTTCTGGTGCCGCCAGTGTGCCTCAGGATTAAGATTAATGGCACACAAAGGTTACTAAAAGCTGCCGAGCAACAGGTTACTTACACATATAACTCTACTCGGAGAGCCAATTGAGGATCCCGGAGGAGAGATGGAGGTCTCTGAAAGGCGTCGGTGCTGTAAAGTACAGTCAGAACATAAAATGTGGAGTGTGACAAAATGCACTCAGAGAAAATGACACTTTCACTGAAGTGTTTTCATTCAAAACTCTTTCTTACCCTGAGCCTCCTCTCTGCCCTGGCTGCCTGCTTGCATAAAGGGTGCCACACCTCACACCCTGAAAGAAAGAAAGCGAGGAAAGGACAATGGGTGTTTGTGCATGCCGTGCATTCATCAACAATGACAAAGTGTGGGAGAAGAATTTCACCTGTCAGGTACATTTCCTCCCCTTCTTTGAACATCATGTTACAGCGGGCGCATCGAGCGCAGGACGGATGGTAATGTTTCCCTCCTGCCTGCAAGACCGAGACAGGGACAAACGTTATTTATCACAATTAGGATTTTCTGTCCAACTGCATTGTCCTCACTTTTGTTACGGTGCACCAACTGACCATGGGTGAGCTCAGAGATGTGCTAAGACATGACGATAGCCTGTCGTTGCTTCATGCAGCAATCCCTTCGCCCTATGCCATAATTAGAGCCCAATCCCTGTGGGTCGGCCACACGAGAAGAAGAATGTGCTTTTTGTGTGTGTTGTGCAGAGAAGGAGGGCGGCCACGTTGATGAAGGACACGGGAATGTTAAATATGTCCGAAGACATCCTGAGCACACCCCCACCCCCGAGGGGACAAACCCGACCGTAAATGTAGGGCGCAGAGAAAATCGACACAAAACATGGATGTAGTCTACGGGCCCGATTCTTCTCACATGTGTCACGGCAGGGATGATGTCTGGGGCGGGGTCTCGCCCCTTCAACGCTTCCCCTTCCTGACACACCATTAGAGAATTCCTATTTATAGAAACACTGCTGACAAGTAGACTTGAACTATGTCAAGCGAACACACAGAGCATGCAAGTTTAACTGTGTGTGTTGGAGTATCATTTTATGCAATTTCACGGTGCGCTGACTCCTCTTGCTCCTCACAAAGCAAATCTTTATATGGGCTCTGCACGAGGTGCCAGTGTGCGGCATGATTGTTAACTGAGTCTGAGCTGCACCTTAAACAATGCCCACTCCGGCTGTGCAAGGATTCCACTCAGGTTACTTGGAAATGAAAGCCAGGAGCGGATGCAACATTTCCGCCCGCTGCCTTCGGAGCAAACGGGGCGTTCACCGCATCTGGTCACCTGGTATGTGTTCAAAAGCTGCTGCCACCATTTCTGATTAGGCCCCCTTTTCTGTGGCGGAATTAATGGGCTGTTAAATGAATTGTTAAACTAAGATGTGTAACTAAATAAAAGAGCAGAGGGTGGAGGTGGGCTGGGGAGATTCTCCGGTTTCTGACAAAGGAAAGTGATGGATAGTACTAACCCCCCAAACATTTGCATATAATCAAATTTCAATTGATAGCGTGTGTAAAAATGCCGAGACGGAGCCCATTATTTTCACTGGTCTTTATTCTGTTCGTCCGGGGACTAAAACTGGATTAAACTTCCTGCGAGGAAGATCAGTTGCATGTTGCATCCCAAAGAAGTGCCTCGCTTTGCCATCAAAAGTTGACGGGAGAAAAGACCGAATATGTGCACACACACGCGTTTAAAAATAAAGTGAAAGAGACAGAGAAGAAGGAAGAAGAGACTTGAGTTTGAAAGCTGACATGTCCCCGTGTCTATAAATAGCTCAGACAGGCTGACAGTCAGGAACAAAGCACTTTACACCAGCAATTCTGACAAGCAAAAGACCACAGGGACGATGTGGCCCCGTGCACGTGTTTGCATGTGTGTCCAGGTTTTAATACACATGCTCTCTACAGATGAGAGACATCCTCCAGAGGCTCCTCCAAAAAATTGAATTAGCATCGGAACTTAATCACCTTCATTATTTCTGCCTCTACTGCCTGTGTTATTTCCATTCCCTTTTTTGTGACACCTCTCACCTCAGTCCTCTGTGGCCCTCCTTTCACTGGTGACTTCTAACATTTCTACCAGCCTAAAAGCACAAACGGGCATTTTTCTTACTGCAGATTTCGTAATACGTCTCCTCCTGTGCCGTCTTTTCCTGTTTCTCTTTGACCCTCTAATCTTTTTATAGCTCCCTTTTCCCTCTTCGATCCCTCCGAAATGTTATAACTCATTCCAGCTTTTTGCCAGCTGTTACTGCAGCCTTACACTGAAAGGATGTGTGGACTCTTATGCTGGACACAGCTACAGCGGTTTAGGTGAGCTTTGACCTGAACATACTTTTTAATCATCCTGTCTCAAATCGTCCGCTCCCCTTAACACAGAGGGACTTAATCCGAGCTGAAGATGCGACTGCTCATTCTGATAATAATGATTAGCTTAATATGCCACCGTCATCTTCCAATTTGGAGATTTGTGCTGCTCAGTCTTCATGTCGTGTTCACGTGCTAAAATCTTACCTCCAGAACCCGTCCACTGATGTATCTGTTGCAGGTCTCACATTTCACCCCGTACTGGGCGTGGTAATCTGCCTCGCAGTACGGCACTCCATCCCTACAACACAAGGACATTTTTTTAAAAACTATACGGCAGCGGTTCAAATGCACAGTTTACTGTAACCTATCTGGGGGAACTGGATATGAATAAAAGAGCTGAAAAGTGAGACATGTGAGCTGCAAATGTCTCTCTCTCCATCTCGCTTTCCCCCTCTGCACACACTCACTTGCTGATGTACTCTCCTGTGAGGACCATGTTGCAGGTTTTGCATCTGAAGCAGCTGACATGCCACTGTTTCTCCAACGCCAGAAGCGACTGACCCTGCTTGATCTCTGCTCCACATCCAGCACAGTCTGGAGAGGAAGGGTGTGAGACAGACAAAGAAAAAATACATCAAGAAAACAGACAAAGGAAGCAGTAAATGTTAGGGAAAGGTAAGTGCCAGAGAGGGGAGGGAAAACCCAAACTCTTACTACGTCCCCAGGAGTTGTTCTCTATTGTTCTACTGTAGTTCTGTAATAAACATTTGTACTAATAAAAGAGGGAGTTGATATTCCATGAATCGCATGAACACTGTGCATATTGCAGCTTCTCTCTCGCCCCTGCAGGTGTGACCATTTGTAACTGTGGTAGAAAGCAAAGAGGCGGCACAGAAGCAGCAAATGATGCATGGCTGCAGAGTCAAAAAGCTGAAACAAGGTCAGCTCTCCATTTGTTTTCTTATTTGGAAGATGTTCAGCTCAGTTTAACCTTTTCTACTGGCCCTAAAAGAAGAACGTGGGTGAGCTGGGACCACTCCACTCTTCCCTGTGGCCAGGAAAAACAGGACTTTTCAGTAAAAACCCTGCAGTGTAAAGAGTCAGGTTTCTGCTGCATAAATAAATCTTAACCATGGCAATAGTGCTGAGTACAAAGATTAAAGGTATCAGCTTCAGACTGTAGGTGTATACAGCTGGATATCCTCAGAGTCATTACCAATTCAAATTATGTCTACAGAATAAGAGATTTAATCTACAATCATGTATCACATAAAAACTAATACAGGACAAAAGTATGCTGTACCCTCATCTAAGAGCATTTAACTCCCAAACTGGGAGGGTTCAATAGTAATAAAAGGTTATACAACTTTTTTCTAATCTATTTTACACATTACAATTGTGGAATGACACGTGTTGCTGAAGAATTCCCATTAGCATCCACTATTTCATAAATCATTTTCTTAAAAACCAGCATTCATCCAGCATATACAGGTCCAACATGAGACTGCATTAGAGTAAAACTGCAGCTAAAGGAGGCAAAAGCCATTACTTTATTTGACTGGTATATAAATACGTAACCTTTTCACCCACATTCTACATTTTGAACAGCTGTCTATTTGCATTCCTCCCACAACTAATTATTTTGTGCTTGGCAAATATGTACATAGTACTGCTGCAGGCTGAGTAGAAATATCCATTCTTAAACGCCCTACTCTTTCTACAGAACCAGGCTGCGCTGTTTCTATTTAGCGTTTGCACTCTGAGTCCTCGCCTCACACTGTGCATCCTCATAACGCAGAGTGATCAACACGTACCCAGGGAGCGATTTAAATCTTATTCTCCTGAATGGCGCAATCTGGGAGAGACAGTTATTCACTACCTCTCCACCATCTGTTTCTGACTGCACGGCCCGTGAGCAGCAGCCGGCTGTCTGCGTGCCGCACTCCATACGTTTCCCGATCAGTCACCATCCCTCTCTTGTATAATCACCATTTGTCATTGTTTTGTTCTAAACTGTAGACAGCTCGTGTAACACAACTCCCATACTTTATCGCCGCTGAATATCTAGTTGGGTGATTGTTTGCATAGCACGTGTGCAAAAAAAAAGAAAAAGTATTAAATCGTCTATATGCTAAGAGCTGACAGTGCTGAGTGAATGATGTGTCTGCTTCCGTTACATGATTATCAGCCGGCAGATCAACATGACAGGCCCGATGACGGATTACACAGACACTTGAGAGGATAAATGAGCTGAATGGGCCTCCTGCAACCCGCCGCATTAGAGTGAACAAACCGTAGCCCCTGGTGGCCTTAAGCATTACAGACAGAACCAGGCGGACGCTGAACTTACGGCTGGGCCCGTGGATCTTGATGGGTTCATTTGACTTGACAAGTGTGTGGGAGCACTGCTGGCACACGCAGTCCTTTCCACTGAATGTCACCCTGTCTCCAATTGGAAAGGGTTTACTGTGGAAGCGAAAAAAAAGAGGAAAGAAATCAAAAGAGAATTAGAAAGCAGAGCAAAAAAAGGGGAGGTGATAATATGCCTGCAAGCTTTCAGAGTGTTTACATCAAAGTGCACAATGCACGGGGAAATAACAAAAGGGTGTGGGCAGGAGCCCGACTGGGAGACAGACAGGCCGTAATCCTGCTGACACCCGCTGAATACAATCCAACAGCCTCCACCAGGCTGAAAATACATTCACAAACAGTTGTGCCCACGGGTTAAATAGATGGTGGCGGTGACAGGAGCACCTGGCTTCTCTGTGTTTAAAGAGGCGATAATGTGTCGTTGCCACGGTTTTCCAAAAGGAAAACTAGCCCTCTCAGTCAGAATGAAAACTTATTAGGGCGACCGTGTGGAGCGCATACTGATCTTAACTGCCAGCTACTTGCTCAGTATTGCTGTCAAGTCTGATCTGCCTTCTTCACTCCCCACACAGCTGTTCCCGATGGGTCACTGTTTATATTGCAGCTTTAGAGCCACCAGAATAGAGTAAAAACACGCACATGTTGTCAGACTGAGAACATGGCAGGAAGACAACGTCTATAAAATCAAATGTATCATTCTACAGTGTTTTAACTCACTTCCCTCTCTTTGTAGAGGAGAAAGAATAACTTTTTTATGACTGGGGAGGACAGAGAGAATAAATGGGGAGCTAAAAAGCTTAAGGAAGGCTGTTTAAAAGACACAGATGGCAGTAATCCTTTTACTACCCCGCCAAGACCTGGAGCAAAAGCTAGCTCCCAGTGGGAGGCTCCAGTCTCCAAGAGAGCTGGGAGTCAGCACACGAGTCCAGTACATCCATGTTTTCACTTTTGTCCAGTGGAAAACATGTCACTTTTCTTTTTGTCAGGAGTACAAAAGGATAGAACAGGCTTTTTCAACTTTAACATTTGATGTATTTGGAAATAATCAATTGATACAATCACTTTATCTCACCAGAAATAATATGCACAACAACAGATTACAACATGTCATTACTTATTGAGGTATTCCTGTGATACCTATGTGGGCAACAAGAAATCAAATGAATCATTTTTAGTTGGAGGTTGGCAGTGTCTGGCTCAATGTGGATGAATTCCTCCTTTTCCTTTCCAACGTTGCTTGAGTTAACTGAGATTTATTGGCATTCGCTATGCTCTGTCCAGGTCCCACCGCAGCAGTTCAATCATGATGGGGTCTGGACTTTGACTGGATCATTACAGCACCTTGATTGTTTCTTTTTTTTTACCAGTGTTCTTGGAGATTGTGATCCTTCTTTTAATGGCCCAATTTCAAGCTTTATCAGATCATTTCACATTTGACTCAAGAACACTGTGGTATACAGAGGAGTTGATGGTACACTCGGTGGGTGCAAGCCAGAATCATCAGCTCCCCAGCACCAAAATGTCAGAATCTGTTTTAACACTAAGCATATTAGCTATGGTCACATCTCTCCTGCTGAGGTTGAGGAGAAGTCTAGTAGTTTACTTAGACTAAGACTTAGACTTTGTAAACCAAAGCTTTGCTACAATGTTCTTTTTAGGGGGCAGCGGCTTTCCTCTGATAATGCAGATGCCATGCAGATGTGGCTACTTATAACAACTTCTTTCAGTCAAATCCTGACAGTTTCAGCCACACTTTGTAAAGAATTGCCTGGGAAGTGAATCCATCTTTATCACTGAATGATGGACTCCAGACTGCTTGGAACTATCATAAAGGGCTGCTTGATGGTGTGATGGTTAGCACTGTCTCCTTACAGTAAGAGTCTCAACTGGGACTCTAGTCTGCAGAATTAGCATGCATGGGTTCTCTTTGGTTTGTCTGGATATTAACTGGAGATTCTAAATTAACCCCAGGAGTGAGAATGAGTGTGTATGGTTGTTTGCCTCTTTGTGTTGTCTCAGTGTTGGACTGGTGATTAATCAAAGATGTGCATTGGTTGTCTCCTAATCAGAACGGGTACAGCCTCCAGAGCCCTCTTAACAGACTGGATATAGCGGATATCCAAAGTACACGGACGGCCTTATAAAACATTCATGATTGATGGGGCATGACAACTGTTTCTTAAGATCATTGATAATGTCTCTCCTTCTGCGAACATTAATCTGAGCGCTCCAGACTCAAAAATCCCAAAAACAAGTGTGAGGTTACACAATTAACTAAATGCATATAATTTCCCACACTTGAATAATCATGCCTTCTGGGTGTGCTGGGTTTAACAGACAAAGTCTGATTTCTGCTTTGATTCGTATATAATTTATACAGACGTTACATAATGTTCTAAGTACTACCCAACTTTAACACCTGGTATAGTCCAGAAGATTTTTTTCTTTATCATTAAGTCTTGACACATACAACTTTAGTATTGTAAAAGTAAATACCTCTTTTTTTGGCCAACAGTAGTTCATTAATTCCTGGTTTTATTAAAAGGGCAGCTTTCATGTGTAAAGCAAAAAGAACAGAGGCGATGAGCCAAGTGAGACATTCCAGAACACAAATTATTGAACAAAGGCCCCAGTAAACACTGACAAGAAAACCAACCAAGGAAGACTGACAACGTATATTCCTCACTCTTGCTGATCCCATGGGCAGCGGGGCGTCCAGGTCCATGCATGACAGGCTAAGTATTTTCCACATCTAAGAGTCTGACCATAGAAGTGTAAGTCGCTCTAAAAATGCTGTGTAGAAAAGTCTGTTTGACCTTGCCTTTACCTGTGTGTTACTTTCACTCCCTTAAGGCACTTTTGCCTTGTCAGCCTTCTCAGTACTTTAATAATTCACTCTGTTTACATATTTAATGCATGTCTTTTTTTTTTAACTGGCCGAAAAACTAAAGTTATTTAGGTCTCAGTGATATGCCCTGAGGCTGTGATCGCAGCTGCTTTAGAAAAAAAAAAATGATGGGATCTGATCCCATTTAGATTTGGAATCGCAGAGTGGATGAAAAAAAGTAGGATAACGATAGAGAAGCGAGTGATTTGAGGCTGATGATTATGGCGAGTTGGACGATAATGATCCCGAGAATAGTAAAGGGGAGCAGGAGAAAAGGAAAACTGTCCATGAGAAAAAGAGGCACGGGAGCATGAGAGGAGAGGAGCGTGTGCAATGTGACAGCGGGCAGATGGAGCAGGAAAGAAGACATTCGCCCAGTGGCTTTGGGCTGTCTCTTCCGGTCGACTCGTAGCTGAGACGCGATTCCGGCGGCAGAGCTGACCAGGTGTTTCGCTCGGTTAGATTTGTGCACAGACAACACAATCAAAAACGGTCAGTATCAGGCGTGCGAAGCTGACTGTGTCTGGCCAGTTGACTGTCCTCCCTCACAAACAGCTGCTGGGTGTGACCAGTAAGGTCATGCCGACACCCGACTAGATGCGAACCTTTCTTGCTTGGAGGAGGGTAAGTAAAGATCACTCTCACATCAAAACTGACAGGGCTGGCATAGTGAGAAAATAGAGACTGATAATCCATAGCGTCATGTTTCTGTATCTTCTTCTCCTAGCATGAAGCTCAGCACAAACACAGCTGGAGATCAACAGACACAGACTACTTTTGCTAAATCTAACTGCATGAGACACATGTTCGACTCTGTTACAGGAATCGTGGTCATGCTAAGCAAAAGTACACTTTGTTAAAAACCTTTCCACATCTTAGTTCAAAAGATGAAACTTGTGCAGCATCACTGTCTAAAAGAACGGAGGCTTTTCTGATTCAGTCGGTCAACAACCCGTCCTCTGTTCTACATCCCTCTCCTTTGGTGCTGTTCTCATTGCTGATGAATCCTCTCAGAAAAAGCTTCAGAGGAATAAAGACTAAAAGTGGGGTGATGCGCACAGGACACATCCTCTGCACATGTTCAAAGACGAAGGCTGAGCCCACGCAAGGAGGGGGCAACCCTGATGATCAAATGAAGTAGTGTTCCTCTATCAATACAAGCTGATCCACTATCCACTGCTTTACGTTTACAACAGATGCTGGCATGGGCAGCCGTTTGAAAGCTCTGATGAAATCAGAAAGCAAGGTTCCTTCACACGGCAGAAAATTTTTATTTTGAGTATTTTCCATGTCTTTATATGTATGAAAAAAGGGGAATAGAGCACAGAAAAAAAACATCCGGTTTAATTAACAAGCCATCAAATGGGCAAATTGCTTTTTGCACAAACTTTACGAAACAGAATTTGAGAATCTTCCATGTTGTCTCCTTCTGGTGTATCTAATATTTTGGAGCTTTGATTTTTCAACCATAGTAACTGTGTGTTTTTTATTTTTTTATTTATTTTTATAATTAGATGGTTTGAGATACTGATGAGCTCCCTGAAGAGCAACATAACCTACATCATGTTATCATGAGTTGTTACATGGAGCATACACATTCCAAACTGTGTTTCAAAGGTGAGTTGAAGCAGGGAAACTTCTGAAACCTGCAGGACAGCAGCTCTCGTGTTAAACTTGCGTTGAATGACCTCGATCTTAAGAGAATGTAATGCAAGGAAAAAAAAGAAAAAAAGAAACACTTGGAGATCCTTTTAAGTTTACCCTCTTTATTCTGAAATGCTAAATAATAAAGTTTCTATGAATCAATGTTATTTAAACTGCTTTGGCTCAAATCACTGAGGCTGAAAATGAAGTTTAGAGAACCCCCGTGTGGTGTGTGTGTGCCCTGTGTGTGAGGGAGGCTGCCCACCTGCAGAGGCTGCAGACAAAGCACTTGGGGTGGTAAGTTCGTCCCAGAGCTGAGACCACCTCTCCTGTGATGAAGCTGTCGCAGCGGTCGCAGCGCGTGCCGTACAGACGCTGGTAGTCTGCCGTACAGATGTACTCACCCTTCTTCTGGAAGAAACCAGATCGTGCCAGATCACAGTTACACACTGTGGAGCGAAGCATAAAGAAGAAGAAAGAACATGAAATCCCAAAACAAAGAAAGTAAAAAAAGGAATGATGTGTGAAAGCTATGTCAGGTATCAGACTCTTTAAAGTGAGTTTGTTGCTTCTCTGTGTGTGTGTTTGCCTTCACACATGGCTGCCAAGAAAGTTATTCAGTTCCAGACTGCGGTGAGTCAATTTGCCCTGATGGGAATATAATGATATGATCAGTGTAAAAGTCATTTTGTGCTGAACAATGCAAATAGAGAGTCAAACGGGGAAATGCATCAGAACATCGTCTAATAACCCTTTACACGTTGCTTCAAAAGACAAGAGAAATGTCTTGCTGTGTATCCAGTGTATTCCTATGTGTTGTTTATACTAAGCAGACAATATGCGTGACAGTTCTTTTGCTTCACAAAGAAGAGGGAATTCCAGAAGGTGTAACGGTGTTTGTAAAGACTTGTGGCCAGGGTGGTTTCTTATGTAATTCCCCTAGTCTGTATGGTGTACCAACAGGAGAGCTGGCAATTGTTGTAAGACTGACCTGAAATACATGTCACTGATGGGGTTAAAGGTGGACAAATGTCTTTTTAAGAATTGCATTAAGCAAATAATAACCAATGCTGATCCCAAAGGGTTTTTAAAAAGTCTGGTCAATCTTTATCCCCCTGTTGTGTGACTGGCCTTTTAATTATCACTCATCTACTATAATCAAATCACTACAACTGTCTTTGCTGGTAGCACTATCATTTACTTTAAAGCTTCTCCCAGATTAGCATTGAAAATGAAAACATGGGGACAAACACATTGGATCAGTCAAACATTAAAACCATACATACATCTCTTAGAATTACTGATTGTTCATAGTGCAGTATTCTGGCTGGAAATCTTGTGTCCTGGTCTGGATATCACTTTGGTGTCAAAATCTGCTGAAGAATTTTTACAGGGCATACACACACCCAATGGAAACACACTGGACCTATTCTGCAACCCACGTGTCCAAAAAGTCTTGTGTCTGGCCCACAATGAGTCAGAGCTGTTTGGGATACACAACACTCGGCAGCTTGCCTCCACGCGGCAGTTGACTGGTGTATGGTCACTGCTTTGCCTTTCCAGGGCTAAGCGTTGTCATCTTGAGATGCTTAACTTTGCAGAAAATTTATTTGAACGCTTTTCCCTGACTTCAATGCATCTAAAGCCACAATTTTCCACGACTGCTTGCAAATACCAAACTCAAACTCCCCCCCCTATCCTTTATGCGGCTTACAGCGCTACTCAAAACATGACCCTTCAGAGCATCTATGTTCTCAAACACTGAACAACACTGCCACAGTTCTACAGATCTTCACACAATTCCTTTACTCCTTTAATATCTGTATGTAGCACACTTTTGGGTTTGTTTTCCCCTGAGTTGTTATTAGAGCAAAGCAAATGCAAAGCAAGCTCACCCAAAATCGTTGCTCTGAGCACAATATCAGAGTAGATAACACAAATGTTAGGTGATATATACTATTCTGAAGCATACACAGAAAAGCCAATAGGGACGTCTCTAAAATGTACATCAACCATGCACTGAGGCAGTTTGTGGCCCTAATATGTTCTCCTCTCTTGTTTTTTAAAGATTTTCCTACAAGACAGTAAATAAGTGTTGTCTGAAATTTAAAGAGAAAAGCCAAAGAAATGTATAAAAAGGTTATTTGTAATCTGTGCAAATGTAAATCATTGCGGAGATAAGGAAGCTACTCTAAACCTGCTCTTACATGGTTAATTCTTCTCTTATGACTTTTGTGTCACTGTTTTGAATCTCTCCAAAAAGTATTCTTTTAATATAACTTATCTTTGAATAAAACATATAATGAATGTGAGCACACCCAATAAGATAATTTATTTCTGACAATCAGGATTCTGAAACCTAAATCGTTAAATGATCAATAAACTCTTTTAGCTGTTTACCAAGCAGAGTCCAGGATATCTTTGCAGTCTCCCATTGTGGGCCAATGTTAAAAGGAACCCGTGAGGCCTAAACACTGAAAATGGTTAGCAAGTCACAACCTTGCAGCTGGTATGTGACACCTAATGACACTAGAGAAGGATTTAAGTTGTCTTCACATTCTTCTCTGAAAGTGTTAATTTAGCAACCTGAACAAACTGCCAACCCCCCTGAGGCCAAACTGTGGACAACTTGTACATAAATGCTAATGAAGTTACAGGGCAGATCAGATGCCGTTAACGTGAGAATAACAGCACGCATAGCTGACAAGTGCCAGCAAAATACAGCCACCGAATAATACATTAAGGAACAAACACAAAATGTTCAGTTAATGATACGTCATTCTTGTCCAGAAATGAAGCATGAGGGAAAACTTCAACTTACTGCCACTAAATGAATTCACATTCCCCATATGCTGGAGAAAATAAAACAGCTTCCACCGGGCTGCACTTGGGTCCCCAGAGCCGACCAGTTTTCAATGTTTGCTTGCAGGCAATCGCACACACACACACACACACACAACCACACACACCCACGCACACATAAACCCCTTCAAAGGGGCTCATTTAATCTCAAGCTGTTTATGAGTGGATCGTATTGACTTAATGGTGTAATAAAAGATCAATGGGCCCTTACTTAAAAACAAAACAATCAGTTCCCTTTGGGAAGGCAGAAACACATAAATCCATCCCTGATGAGATGGCATATGCAGAGATAGAGTGATGGGAAGGGACACTGTGCACAGTGAGATATGATCATGGCGCTCCATCATCGTGACAGGACATTACATCAAGCAAAGGTACCACCTGAATAAAAGAAGGAGCTAAAGCAGAAGCCTGTAGAGGACCCAACTATAAAAATGTGCATATGCCGACCACATTTCCAAAAGCACTGAGCAAGGGCACAGAGCTTCAAAAAGTGTCCTCGCTGCATTTTCAACCACGAAAACTAAAGGGCCACAAACCCAGAAACCCAAATCACAGGCTATTCAATCTCTTCATGGAAAATGGGAAAGAGAGGGTAAATACTTCCACGTGTATATAAGGTTTCATTAATGAAAAAAGAAGAAGCGTTTTATACTGGAACAAACACAGTTTTAACCTGCCAAACCCAAACTTTTGTAAATTCACAGCTTTATTTCCTCTGTCTCTCTCTGTCCCTTTCTCTTTTACCATCATCTAAATGGTCTGCAGTCAGTCGCCAATCAGATTGGCTGCACAGTTAATGGAATCTGCTTGATTAGCCAAATGCAGTTTGTGCTTTAGCATACAGATGCCTGGCCGAGCTGCCCAGACTGGATTGGATGGGCTGGATGGATGGATGCTTCACCTGTTGGTTATTCACAGCTTTCCTCTAAGTGGGCTATTGGCTGGCTGCATTGAAAAGGTCTTCCCACTTGCATAGTTGCCAGGAAGGTGTACACGTTCCACAGTTTCCCTAGAGACAGCTAGGTTTCAGGCTGATTGATGTGCTGGTGGGTGTGGTGTGGGCTGCATTTTTGAAGGTGCTGCTGGGCTTTAAACTCGTGGCTGTAAGAATCACATCTTGACTCCGATTAGACCTGAAATGATCTGAAACACTCCAGCAATGTTTTTCTTTTAAAGTGACAGCCTCATTTGCAATTAATGCAAGCATAAATAAGTAACATCTTTGATTTATGTTAAGTACTGTATACCAATCTATAGATGTTGAATTCAAACGTTTACCTCTGTATGAGCTAAAATCTTAACATCCTCAGATATTGTTAGTATTTTCACTGCATTTAAAAAATACTTCCACTACATGTTAGGGGGGGGATCTGTTACCCAAGACCTTTAATCCCTCATTTCAGATTAAATACTCAAAATAACCACACACATGCTTGTGTTTCTAATTAGACTGCTCAAGCTTGTTTCCAAAAGTTACATTCTAATTTAATTCTCTTAAAAACACTACAGTGTATATTTGTTGCACAAAATAGTCAGCTGTTTTTGGATGAAAAACTGCCTCTGGTAGCTTGCCAGCATCTGCGCATGCACCCCCAGTGTAATACAGGTAAGTGGAAGAGGCTTGGCTGAAACTGTGTCTGATAACCACAACTTTATAAGTAGAAAGACGGATTAATGGAATTCTTTTAGATAACAAGCCAACAGAAGGAAAGGGCGAAGTAGCACTTGATTTTTTAAACAAAACTATAATAAAAGCAAGATGCATCATAAATCTAAACGGTGGCGGTGGGGGGGACTACCAGAAAACACAAGCAGGAATAAACAAGACAATGGGCAGTAAACAAGAGGTAGTTACAGATCGGTTTACCTGGTTTGACCTAGTAGGGACTGAAGGAAACTAAAGAGCTTAAGTACTATGGGGAGAGTGATTAGTGAGTGAGCGCAGCCTGGGACGATTGGAACTGATAACCAGACAGGAGGAAAACTGAGGATCCTACGGGTGAAGACCAGAAAGGGAGGAAACTAGGTACAGCAAGGAAAGACCACAAGCAAAACCCAGGAAAAATCTTCGGGGCATGACATCTACTTGGTTTAGGTTTGTAATGCCAAAAAAAAGTTATATTATAAAACAAAATGTTATATATAAAATGTTGTCATTACCTTTTCAAATGTTTACACATTCACTATTAGTGTCACTTCTACAAAACATAGATTTTTTTCCCTGTGGATCACTTCCAGTTCATATGTTCGAGGGTGAAAGACAACAAATCTATTTTAATAACAAACCAAAGCAAATAACTGGCATTTCCATCCGTTAAGGACATACTGGGCGTGTGAAAAGTGTTGCTAATTAAAGTTTTAACAGCCTGCAGACCCTCTTTTAACTGTCAGGCAGAGATTTAAAAAACTTGTGCATTCGTGTGTTGGTTGCCAGCACCGTGGGTGGAGCTGGGACTGACTGGTGTCCCCGCTGCTGCTGCTGCAAGGCAGTGGCTTTGCTTGGCTTCAAGAAAAAGGGTTTTGGCTATAACCGTACGCCTAACACCACATGGTGCGGACAGCCACCCATAAAACCAACAACCCAGTCTGGTCTGTTTTACTGTCCCATGAATGGCCTTTGGGCACTTCACAGATCTATCCCCTGAGTAAAGTGCACAGAAGCTGCTAAAAATTCTAAAGCAGAAGTCCTCAACGTCCTGACCTGTCCTGGGCTGTATTTCTTAAGTATATTCTGTATTATTTTACAGACAGATTTTAATCCCCATAAACCAAAGAAAATCAGTCTTGAAAAAGTTAATTACGTCCAATACTTAATATAGTCTACTTGTTCCTTCCATGATCTCTTCCCTAAAGCGTGCCATAATGAGGGGAATGAAAAGGTGCTGCTACTCTCTCTCATATTGCTCTGTTTGCAGTTCAAGAAGTTAGCTAGACCCTAAATCTGTTGAATAGAAATTAGCACGTGGGCAGCTGTGGTCATTATAACTGCACTGATTAGGCATCCACATGGGGTCTGCCTGATTAGGTGTTTGTCTCCAGCCAGCGGACGCAATTAAAATTCCCTTCTCAAAGTCGGCCCCAGCCAGAACCCCAAAAGAACCCCGACACCCCCACCCGCTCCTCCCTTTCTGCCTTTCTGCATATATCTTCCAGATCTGTGTGGCTCTGAGCACCAGGTCTCCACTTTGTCTCAGTTTGCATCTATTCCTACAAGACTGCACCTCAGTGCAACCTACCCTTTTTAAGCATACACTTTATCTCCCCAAATTTCCTCCAGTCTCTGAGTGATGCTTAACGGACCTTTTTTGTACAGTACATTAGAAACCCTGCAGGAAAGTATTGTTTTAAAACATCTCTTATCATCAAGCTTATTTTTCTAAAGTTTTTCCAGGATGGCACCGGGAGCTCAAACAAAATTTCGCATAAGGGATTATGTAACTAGTGGGGCACTGACATGTTACATCAAGGAAAGTACTATCCACCCCCTCTCCTCTGTGCAAACAAAGGGCCCAAACTCCAATGCCTTTTCCCTGTACCCCTGGATCCAAGAGCCTCTGACTCGAGCAAACACTTCAAGAGTAAATAATGTGTTTTCTCAAGTTGTGCCAAGCCAAAGGGTGGGAATAGAAGTGGCCAGACAGACAAGAAGAGGAGAGAACTAGAGTCCACAGCCACATTAGCAGCTCTGAGCGTTGCTGTGCTTCAGCCAAAAACCAATGTCAGCGAGCTAGCAGACTTATAGGAATACTTATAGACATGTTCATCTCTGGCACATCTGCAGACTTTCCCCATCAGATTAAACTAGTGTGTTAATCCTAAAAATATTATTTCAATTTGCAGTGAGACTCCATCTTCATAGATGAGTTTGGTTATATTACTATTCAAATTCCTGACAATGATATATTTAAAAGGAATGGATGGAAATTACGTTTCCAACTAAGTTAACTGCAGTAAAGAGGCAGTTGACATCAAACAGATTCAGCGTTTAGTGAGACACTGAATCAGCTTAAAGTTAGCGAAATTGCTGAATCAGAATCAATTTAAAATCCACAACATATTTGCACAATAACAAGTCCAGGCATTTTTTTTCAAGATTAGCTAAAAGTAACAGGTAGCAGAAAACAGAGGGAGATGTCACAGAGGAGGCCAAAAGAGGGGGAGGCAGGCAGCTAAGGCACACAAAAGACAGAAACTGAACGGGACGGGGTTCCTGTAATATTTGGCCGCTTTGGTGGCCGGAGACAGATGGATGCCCTGTGGAGTCCCCCTCCATACCAGCAGACCAGATCTGCTGCTGCGGCCTTCAGCTTTTAACCCACTGAGAGCCGATGAGAGACTCCGCTGAGGGGATAATAGGCGTGCATGAAATCACAGATGCACACAGATTGCCACACTGCTAGAGATGGCTCTCTAATAAGCTACAAAAATGTAGGTTTGTTTATTTTCAACACGGCAGCGGTTACCACATAATAATTGGCTCTACCGTTCAGGAATCCTTCCCCCACCAAGCCAAACTCCTGCTCACCTAAGCAGCTGACATATTGTGGCTCACACATACACAGGCACATTTCCAGATCATTTGCAGCACCTCAGTGTGTGAAATCCCTTAAAGACGATGACACTTGGGAGACACAAGCAGACGAATAATCCCTGTCATCTCTCTCATACTCAGTGGAGTCATGAGGGAAAAGCTTTGCTTCTTGTTGCGCCTCCTTTTGCTTCTGCTGGAATCTCTCCCTAGCAACCACGTACTGGTGTGATGATTGGACCAGTGTACCAGCGGTTGCTATAGCTACAGGAAGCTCCCCTTCCCTGTAACCCCCCCCCATGTTTTTTCCCCCCCTCTGCTGTCTCTCTTTTTATTTCTCCACATAACCTTGATTTCTTTCTTTTCTTCCACATTTGTCCCAGTTTTTTTTTTTTTTTGCTTTTTGCTTTGTTCTTCCCTGTCTCCCTTTTGCATTCAAAGAGCAATAGCGGTGTAGTACAGTATGTTGATGTTAATAACATCAAGGTGGAGAAGTGAGAGCCAATGAACCAGTGGGAAAATGATCTGCTGAAAACATTTCTGCAGAGAAAGTGTTGAGGATGCTGCACTTTAATAAGAGCCCCGGTGAGCAAGAATTGGCACATTTGCAAAGCAGTTTATCTGTGTGTAAACATGTGATTCCCTACAGCGCTGAACTATGAGAGAAATCATTTTTGTACCAAAAATAAATAACAAAAGGGAGCAGCTTGGCAACTTATGTGTGAATTTGTCTTTGTCTGCCTTTCCAATATTTTTGCTATTTGCTTTTGTTAGATGTTTCCCATTATGTGAGATGTAGGGAAGGAAACCTTTTTTGTCCATTGCATGCGATGTATGAGTAAGTAAGTATCACGCTAATGGCAAATGCATACCCTTGTTCAATTTGCCACAATCTAAGAGCAGCAAAAATGCTGCGGAGGTTGGGCAAATGTGGTCACTATGTCACTGGAGCACTATGCACGAGTCAGCCCATACACATGTAACACAACACCACATTGTCCGTACTTGACAGCCTGGTGGTACACTGAGAAGAGCTTTGGGATTCACATAACCCACAGATACATCCCTTCTGCCATCTCTTTGTCTGGATTTCATGGATAAATATGAGAGCGCTTTTCTGTTCTGCATTTTCCAGACTTTCCGTCTTGGCTAACCCTTCATACCACAGTCAGTTACAGAATAATAGGGTTGCATTGAGAGGTTAAATGCATATGATAAGTGATCAGCTCCCCTTCTGACTAATGCATGAAAGAGGAATTATGATAATGAGGCAGACAGAAGAATTTTGGCTTCATAGTTGTAGGATGAAATAATGGAATGTATGGCTGTTGTGTATTTTTTGTTGTTGTAATTGTGTGTGAAGGTAACGGAGTGTGTCTGTCCATTTAAATCTGAATGATCACAATCTCTTCAGAGAGGCACACTCAGCCCTTCTGGTGAAACATGAGACTGAAATAAAAAAAAGAATGAGGGAGTAGCTGGAAAAAAAGGGAAATAACTATGATTTAATGTCATAGCTTTGCAGCAGTAATGAAGGCAGACCGAAGCAAGAACAATATTCCCGGTCAAGGTCATTAAACTGGATATATAAAGCTGTGCCCTGCTTTAGGATGGGAAAAACTGCACAACACAGAACAAAAATCAATGGGTAAATTCATCCGAATCACAGAGTTCATAAACATGTGTAGCAGATGAGGCTCCTGGCTGCTAGCAGAAGCTCGTCGCTGTGGTGAGATGGGATAATACGGTTTAGCCAATAAGCCTCCAAATCGCACATCCCGCATGCCAATGTCATGCTGTCCCAAGATGAGACAATGGTTTCATGCTTGGATGGCAATCATTGAGAAAGATAAGGGAAAACTGAAAGAGATACACACACACACAAAAAAAAACAGAAAAAAATCTTAAAAAAAGGAACAAATAGATAAATATATGAAAAATCCCAATATTGTTTTCAGAGTCAATGAAATAAAGGAGATAAGTGATGGAGATCAGAGAGTGAAACTCCCAGATCATATAGAGTAGACAGAGTTTCTGAAGTTTGAAGGAACACTCAACACGTTTGTGTGAGGAGTGGGATTTACACACTGAACCAAACAGCTTTGGAAAACTGCTGGCTGTGCGGAAACCTATACAGGGTGCATATCATGGGCAGGGAGGTGGCAGAGACTGGCTGTACAATAGCATCCCGTCATCGTTTCATGGCATGAGAGGAACTCTCTGGAACATGAAAGCGGACAGCTGTCAGGCAGGTGCTCTCACACGATACGACCAGTGGCCGTGTTCCATTACGGTGCCTCTGCTGTCGGTGCGAGGAAAAGGAAAAACAAAATGTCAGGCTCGGATTGGCATTATACTCAGGAGGTGATGTAATGTTTGGTCGGCACAAACAGCACCCCCATCCCCCCTTCGTATCTTCTCTCCCCCCTTTTCTCTGGGGCACAGAATAGGGCTTTCCAATTGGTTAATGGCACCTCAGAGATGCTGAGAATATCCACCAACCAGGGCCCAGGTGCCCTGTCACATTGTTACCACAGCAACCCCTCACAACCACAGCGAGCATGCACACATGTATGAATGCACACAGTTACATACGTTACATAGTTTGAGTGTGAATGTCTCATTTTAGGGTGGAGTTTCACATGCGTGACAATCTTACATGAGAAACATAAAACAGCAACTCTCAGGAGAAAAGCTTCTCAAAAAGCCAACAAACCTCTGAGTTCTGTAAGATAGTATGAGCACAGCTCAGTCAGTAATAAACACTCTTCTTTCTTTAACCTTCCACAACTGCCCGATAAAAAAAACGATAAAGATAAATGTTAACGTACACTCAACTGAGTGATTTACTATCGGCACTAAAGTTTAAATAAATAAATAATGGGAAAATATGTGATACTGAAAAGATGAGGCGGTTAGCAACAAGGAAGAGAGAGAAACCCAACTTGCATAAATTTTAAGACAACAAAAACTGTTATGTAGTTCTCATAAATACTTTTTCACTGAAACAGATCATTCCTAATATATCTGAACCACACCTGAAAATAGCTTAACCCCAGAGTTAGGTTGTTAGATTGCATAGTGGTAAGGAAATTAGCTTTACATTGTTACAAAAATACTGATTAATCCTGCCGTAACAGGTTGGGTGATTAAGTCATTACGCTTTCTATTTAAAGTCACCAGTAGCATGTACCAGTGCGAAGCATGCTAAGTCTGTCTCATTAGGCCACTGCGTACAAGGAAAAAGGAAAATCCTCTATAAGTTCCCAACACAATAACAAGCTGCCTGAGCAGGAGCCACTGTGCCCCTGTAAGGCACCTCTGATCCATTCCAATCCCCACTGTGGGCTAATAGTAGCACTCAGCATGTGAAATATAGATTGAGTGCTTACAGTGTTTCTGTCAAAGTATGTGTGTGGGAGTGTGCATTGAGCACTGAGGATGTGGCCAAGAGAGATATAATGTGCCCCAAAATGGAACTCTTATCTTACACAATATGACTTCAACAACGTGTATGATCACAGCCCTCCAGGCGAGGTGACACTTTGTACAATAATCATGGGCTATTTGTGCGGTTACACCTCATGTGCTGTGTTGTTGTGGGTAAAGTTTCCATTTCTTACCGGTGCAAGTGAAACACTTCACATGAAAGTGAGTTTCTTGGACTCGGACCACCTCTCCTTTGCATGGCTCCCGACATCGCTGGCACCGAATAGGTCCAGAGCTCTGCTCGCCACGTGTTGAGCCTTGGTGATAAGCTGCAAAGCACAAAAGGGAATATCTTATATAAATGACGGCGATTAATAAAATAATATCTTGAACACTGTTTTGAATATAGAACTGTCAACCACATAAACATATATTTTTTAAAAGACTCTGAACTACTGCCATGCACAAAACTCCATCAGGTTACTTTCTCAAGTTCTCTGTTATTAAACTCACGTTGTTCTCAAATGTAGTCATAAAACAGTCCATCACAGAGCCCTACACACAGCCCTGTGTGCAATAAGATCAGTCTGAAGCTCAGTCAACACTTGTTCTGAAGCTGTGAGGTCTAACACCTGTAAGCCGGGCATGCTCCGCACTTTCTCTCCCACTGTCTCTCTTTTTCACACACTCATCCTGGATGACAAACACACACACACACACGCATTCTGCTATGCCATTTGAGAAAGCGGATGGGTCCCCTTAACTCATTATGCATTAGCTTACATGTCAGCCCAACAGCTATTTTCACACTGTCAGGAAACAAGTTCTCACAGAATGCCTTGACACTAATGGAATGGAAGCTATCCCATTTAAAAAGTGGTGGCAATGAAACATTCATTTTAAATTGACTGTGAAAAATCATTTCAATAGCCTTGTCGGGTTGTTACAAGCTCTTAAAGTCCCAGCTTTACCCTTAAGTTAGAAACACACTTTCTTCCTTCCACAGGTTTTACAATCCTAAGCCTCTGCCAGAACAGCTGGGTGGAGTCTCTTATTTATCCGCATTTTGATATAAGAGGCACAAGTGTTCCAACTCTGTTGAAGGGTAATAATGGAAGGGTTGGACTGACCAGCTGGACTGACAACATGAATAACTGTCTGAAGGACTTTGCTGCTTCAGTCAGAGGAGCTCATAGCCGAGTACATCACAGCAGCGGCTGATTTCATAAATATATATATATGTGCAATGCAGATGGGGAAAAAAAAGCATAAACTTGCCTAGAGGAGTTGTGTGAGCACAAGAAATATGCAGGAAAGATTATTTCCCACTCACCATCTCCCCCACTAAAGTCTCTGTTAGTTCATTGTTTTGCTCACAATGCTGGCAGCAGCACCGGTAACAACCACCCTGCCTGATAAGTGCCCAGCTGCTGCTTCAAATGACACGACACCATGAAATGTCACTTTTTCCTCACATAAAACAACACAGATCCTATAAAGTGTGAATGCGAGATAAAGGAAACTAATGGAAAGACATGCTGGCTGGTGCCAGCCCGTTTCTGCGGAAGACAAATAAGGCCTCCATCTACCATGCTGACCAAAACAAGTGGCCAAAACAAATATCTGGCACAATATAACGCCCCCTGCTTCACTGTCGGACCAGGAACATTTTGAGGTGAGGGCTGAAGATTATCGACACAGACTGAAATTATAGGAAAAGACTCAGTAAGTAATCGAGCTGTGAATGAGATGTTAATTTCGATGTGCGCGGCAGAAAAAGACCAGGAACGCCACGCTAAAAAATGGAGCATAATTTTGTATCCTGAGCCTTTACAGATTACTCCATCTTCTCCAGTACTGAGGTCATCTCTCCAATAATAGCCACCAGACTACAGGTGGGATCCACTGATTCAACATCAGTGCAGTGTGCCCCGGGAGAATCCAGCCTCTGGCAGTCATGTGATAGTGGGGATGTTGCTGGAGAGGCAGACAGAATCCCTCAGGGCCGAGATGTTACTGCTATGTCTGGACCAGACCTGACAGCCGGAACACGCTGAGAGCTGAGGAGCAACAGATTCTGGGTGAATTGTGGTGTTGGGTGAGAGGAGCAGAGTACAGAAGATAATCAAAGGGAAGTAATAAGTAGGCCAGACTACATTAAAATAAGAAAAAAATTACTTGAAAGATCAAGCCAAATTATTACCTGTACAGTCTTACTCCAAGACTCAAGGAACTCCTTAATGAAGTTCTATTGAACAGAGATATCACGTTTTTTTTATCTTTAACTCAGCTCAATCAGGGCATGCCATGATTTTACAAAAAACACAAATCTATGTTTGTGTGTACGTATAATTATTAAGTTAACCAAAGAGAGTCAAACTCCTGTAAATGTGAGGAAAAGTTCAAAGGGATTGTTGAGGCTTTAGGGCAAGCCTTACAGTAAGGCACAGGGTTAGGCCGTCTGTCGTAAGGATTAAGGCTAGGGGCTCAGGTTTTTGGATTGCATCTTCTATGCACAGGTTGGGAGAAAACGTTTTAGCTGATAAAAAAATATAAAAGTATTTCATAACATTATCTTGCCAAAAATCCTGGAGCAGTCACTGTATTAGCAGAACTGTTAAAGCTGCTGAATTTCATTCCGTTTATAATTTCTAATAAATCTGGCAACAATGCTGTTTATGTATATGCTTCAACAATATCCCATTGTTTTATGAACAACAGTTGGATAATAGTGGGTTTTGTGTGAAAAGGGTTATAAAATCTCCCAAATGTCCTAATTTCTTATTTTTCAAGTTAATGAGACAAAAGACAGACCAGTATTTTGGAACACATAATTAAATCAACAAGTCACAAAGGCACAACTGTTCTAAACACATTTTCAGTCAAATATCACAACATTTCATGCACTAACATAACGTGTTATCTCTTGCCAGATATAAGGCAGCTGTGTTTGAAAAGTCACTCACTAAGCATGATCAGTGGTTGAAAAAGGGGATGGTTAGTCTAAAAAGACTCTTTTGTGCTAATTTGCACGTTATCTGCAGATGATTAATACCAGATGGCATTAGCAGTTGATTTGCATGTGTGCTATCGTGATGAAATTTGGAACAACATTGGTGATTAGCCACTGCAAACTCATAGACATTCTTTTCAAATGTTGCAAATTTTTTTCCAAGAAACCATTAAAAGAAACTGCCTTTGCGGCTTTTAAGAGAGTAAAAAGGCATTTCTGAGCCGTTTGCTGGACCTAACGACCAAACTCTGGGGTGTTACAAAACTTTAACACATACCAGTGATGCAGAAGGTGAGGCCAGACTCAAACAGCCGCTCAACTTTATTGGCAATGACGCTGACTCTCCCTGACTAAAAGGGACGCTGAAAGCCCCAGTGTGTCCTCCTTCAGTCTAATGTCACCTAACATGCGGGAATGATAAATACTGCCTGCAAGCTAGAGAGAAGGTTATGCTAAAGATAAGGAAGAGATGGACACTTAAAAAATGAACAGACCAATAAGTCTCTTTCTCTCTGTGAAGCCATGATTTCTTCCTAATTAATGAGACTTTCTAATCTTTGACAGAGACTGATTATCACTCCTCAGACTGTGCTTCCTAGAAAAATCTATTTGCGTACGTTGTGTTGTCAGAATTCTTCTTCACTCGGTTCATGAACCATTTAACCACGTGAAAAATAGACTGATAAAAACACAGCTTAGTTTGCAAGGTGCGTGGAGGCCAGTAAAACTCCCTTCGTTGTAGCTCAGATAACGGAAGGAGGCACAAAAAGCATTCAAATGTCCTCCATTCTGTCCTTAAATTACTTATTTTATCCAATCAGCAGTCCATTCATTATTCAAGCTCTGCATCATGTGTGTCATGAAATAGCATGGCCCTACTTTGAACATGGAACCAGAACAAATTCAGAACAATCAATTTCCTATGAACATACCAATAACATAATCAAAATCAAATTAATTAATTATCGGTAGAACGGGTAATAATCCCCTAACCAGTGTAACTCTTCATAAAAGAGCAAAAGGAGTAGGGACATCCATCATCCCTGTCAGTAATCTAATGTCGCTATCGATCTGGGCCATCCATGTCTTCCTCCAACCCCACCTCTCTTTATCCATCTTCATCTCCATCAGGACCTTGGGAAGAGGCATCCATCAGCGTGTGCGGGGGTAACACAAACATGCTGTCAGTCCACAGAGAAAGAACGGAGGCTCAGACTGCTAGTGGCAGTCTGAATGATCACTCAGTCCTACCAAAGCCAAGGTCATGGGCACAGCATCCTTGAGGACTCACCAGTGCTTTGGCAATGAGCTGTACCTAGTCGGCCACATAATCTAATAAACCATTTTACATTTAAAAGAGCCGTTAAAAAAGATCTCATATATTTTATGAGGTTAAAAAAACAAAACAAAACTGAGCTCTAGTGTAGAAATGGCCATAATTGTGGCTAGGAAGGAAGCATGGTTTTGATTTAGCGTTGATCTGTAAATGTGCCGCTCCAGCTGTACACAACTGGATATGAATATTCAGCACATGCTGGCGTCTGTGTTTGGATCTTGACATCTTTGTCTTCCACCTTTGTTCTCTTTGTTATTGATCTTGGATGCATCATGGAGTGATGAATGGCGTTCAGCTGGTACTCGACTGTGCAGAAAGCTGAGGTATAATTGTAGGAATCAGAGAAAAAAAAACTAAAATAGCTGTCCTCCTTGTCTACCTTTGTTTCTGTTGATATTTGTCAATAAAACCAGGAAAGCGAAGCAGATGGTGAAACTGCAAAAAGAATTACGTCCATCATTCAGTCAGAGGCCAAACGGCGAGTAGCGCGAATGGGAACGCTGATCTATTTTTAACCTGAGGAGGACCACCTCTGTCAGTCAGCTATTACTGATGAACAAATTAACTACTCTGCTAAGACTCCTTTTGCTGGCCCCTTCCGTTTAGGTCACAACAATTAATCAATTGATTAAAAACACATAAGAGAATATGTAATACAGACAAAGTTTTGCTTCAATTTTTTGGGCATTTTATGAATGTTTTTTTTTTAAATATCATAAATTCCCCTCCATGGATATTTTATATATTCACTAAAATAAATCAGTCCAAGATGTGAATCCTCTACAAAGCTAATCATGTTTAAAGGGAAGTGAGGTTTTAAGGCTGTCATTCCCGAAACATGCACGAGACACCTGTTCTGTTGGCCTATATTTACTTTAAAAGTCTTAAAAATATGCAGCCTCTCCTGGTCAAGAGAGCAATGGTATCCGAGAGTACAACGGTCCGATTGGAGAAATAATGTATCCTAACTCAAATTCAACCTGGAAGAGACAAATTTGTTTCACAAAGGAGTTAGCATGCTTTCGACTGCGTATGGCTTAAAGGTGAAGAAAGTAGGCAGTCGCGTGTCAGTTTCAGTCTATTCCAGGACTGCACGTGTCATTGGTAGCTTCCTCAATCAAATATCTGAGGAAAATGTTCTTTAAAAATGTTAGAAAATCTTCCATGAAACCCGATGGGCACATTTAACAGACTGTGATTGGAATCTTAACTGTTTAGAATTCTGCAGCTAGTCCCCACTTCTAAAATCCCACCTTCCTCAAAAAAATCTAAAGAAAAACTTAAAAACACACACATCCAGTTTCACCATCAATCTGACTTTAAATCATAAACAGCATTTTGCCTAATCTCAACACACCATGAGACGGAATCACAGCCCTCAAAGATGTCTTGATAAAAAACAAACAAACATTTGAATTTGTGAATTGCAGCATCATTTACCTTTAAAGCTATGAGACGCTTTAAGCGTAGTCAGCAAATTTCTGTATTTCAGCGCTACACCTAACATAATCTAATTTTCTCAATGTGTACTTCTATCAGTTTGCTAGGACATTGTACATATATATGTTGAAATACAATTATCTTCAAAATTGTAACAATACATTTATACAATAGACATTATCCAAACAAATAGGATGTCCTGACAGAAGACTGGAGACCGCCATTTTATTCACATTAACCAAACCAATTCATTTAATGGTTAAGTTACTCCATATGTAGGCCAACCTTTGAAAGGTAGGTCAGCAGAATAGTTGTACATGTAGGATATGATAACCTTTCCCATATATTACATTAAATTCCTCTTCTGGATGTTTTGTTATTTTTTGTTTTGTTCTATGGCCAAGAAGCTTCTTCAATCAAATAGTAGTGTCGCTCTATAGCAGTGTCAGCAGTGCCTTTGATAAATGGCTCTGCGGATCCCCTCAGGTCCCAGAGCTCAATGATCTGTTTATTGATCAACATGTGTTTTATCACTCCCCTGAAACACACAAACTGTATGCAATGCATCCCAAAGAAGCATTTTCAGAATTTATAACAATCTGCATAAACAGTTCAAATAATCTATATTGTGGAACATCTAATAATTCAATGCTCAGCCAGACGAGGGGAGACCTGCTCTAACCAATACTCCGCCTTCGGCAGCAAATGAAGCTTCAGACCAGACACGCTCAGCCCGGTGACCATGAGGGACCCGGGACCCCGAAGATGAAGACAGACACCCAGAGTTGTGTGTAATTACTCTGCGTATGTCGACGGCCTGTGGGCTACCACCAGTGCGGTGGAAAACACAGCGCGCGGCGGAGCCTGACGGGCCCGGTCATGCCCAAACCTGGAGAGCACGGAAGGCCGAGAGAGGAACGCACGTTTGATTGACAGCGAGGGGAGAGGAGAAGAAACGTTCTCTGTAGGGTTCAAATGCCTGCTGTTCTTCTCAGCTTCAAATCAGAGCGCAGACACAAGTCGCACCACCGTTTGTCACCTGAGACCATGCCGACAGACACAGACACACACACACGCACACACACAACAACACGTGGTTCATCACAGAGTTAAATTCTGCTGATTCACACAAGCACGCGATTCCACCAAGTGGCGTGTCACTGATGTATGTGCGCCGTCCCGTTCGAGCGCATGCTTGTAGGCCACAGCAGCCTGTGGCGGCTTCCCACATGTTGGCCGGGTCACAGATTTGTGTCGGCTGAGAATAGCGTCCCCACAGCGCCGCGGAACAACAATTCTCTTTTTCTCAAAGCGCAAAGATGGAGAGCGACGGCAATAGCAGCCGCACACAGATGCACAACCGGCAGTCAGGCGAGGCTCAGCTGAGTTCAGAGTACACCGGATGAATAATGCAACGCCACACAATGACAGGCTAGATTATGAATGATGCAGTAACACCGGAGGGTGGACAGGAAGCGCCTAACACCACGAGTTCTCTGAGCACCAGGTGTACATCAGCTGCAGCCAACCTGGCAGACAGCTAGGGGACAGGGAGGGGGGGGGGTTGTTGTCTTCAAATGTAAACAATAAAACCTTTGCTCTAACCTGGAAATCAACTCTGATGGGTAGTAAACACAACAAAGTAGATTTGTGAGCTCACACGTCTGATCCTCGCAACCCCCCCCCCC